>VZSE01014922.1:8098176-8370492 GCA_013398275.1 Promerops cafer
GCAGAGGGAAGAAGATGTTAACAGCCAGCAGAGACCCGCAGCATCAAAGCACCGGAGCCACAGAGGGAGGCTGAGGCTTCGCCCTCTACATCCAACCTCTCCCCGGCCGCCCCCTCCTCCTCCGGGCAGGAGGTGAAGGGGGAGAGGCCCCCGCACGGCGCCCCTCGCTCGGCCCCGCCGGTGGGGAGCGCTCCCGCGGCCGCCTCCGAGCANCCCCGCCGCCGCTGCGCGCGGAAGAGGCCCCGCGCAGGCGCGGCCGCCGCTCCCCTCCCCCGGCCCCGCGGTTTCTGAGGGGGAGAGGCCGCCGCTCTTTCGTTTTCTTATCATAAAAAAGGGCTTCTTGGTGGAAGCTGACACGGTCGGGGGATGCTGGGCTGCAGTACTGTCCCTAAGAGGGAGAATAAGCTTCCCGTGCCTTCTGGCAGCGGGGAGGGACCATGCCCGCCTTGGGCTGCGGGTCCGGTCCCGGCCCAGGGAACTCCCAGGGCGAGCTGGAGCGTCTCTTGCTTCTTTTTTTCCCCTTCCTTAAGTCCGTCATAGCCGGTCGGAGCTCCGTCCGCCGGTGATGTAGAGCCGAGGATTCGTGCAGCCACCGCTCAGGGAGCCATCCTTCTCGGTAGTCTTGACTGCATAGGTTTTTACGCTCCTTAGACTTAGTTAATTTTTAATAAGTCCTGGTATGATTGAGAGAAGTCCTTGAAGTTGCTATTGCCGATTTTGCGTTACTAGTTCTGTTCCTGAGCCTTTCCAGAGCAGAGCTGTCTCAGTGCTGCCGTGGCCGGGTCGCACAGCCCAGCGCGGTGTCCCAGCATCCGCGCTGGCCCGAGACCTGAACCGCGGCTCCACAGCCCTGTGTCCGCTCACAAGCAGTATTTCTGAATAGTTAACATGTCCTCTATCCATTATTGCATCATGTAACTCGGGGAACTGACAGACAGACAGCTCTAGTGATTTTTATCTTTTTTCTTTCTTTTTTTTTTTTTTTTTTTGAAGCTTAGGTTTGGGGTCCCATATGTTCATTTCTAAAGAAGGCTAAGTCTCAGGAGGCTCAAGTAATTGTGATCATCTGCTGCATCAGTGTGATTTATTTAGTCATACTGTGTGTTTTCCTCTTTATATTTGGGATTCTCTCCAGAGAAGCTGGGCCATTCAGGAATTGTAAATATTCTCAAATCTGAACAATTGAGAATGAGCAATATTCTATGGCTTTATCCATTCAAAACATTTTATGTTCTCTGTACAAGTACCTACCACATTACAATGCAATTAGGCTTGTACATAGTTTTGTATCTAATTCTAATAAAATGCCTGTGCAACTCAAAAATAGTTGACAGAATCAACTAAAAACTGCAATGCCTGAGTAAGGATAAAAAGGAGATACCTGATTTGAGTATACCCATAAAAAATGATTTCTATGCAGTTCTGTCAGCAAAAATATAACCAATACTCCCAAGCAGTGGTCCTGCCTGAACATGTTTCTGTGATTTCATCACCTTAGCAGAAGCCCTCCATATGGCCATGTGATTGCTGCTGCTGCTTCACGTGATCCAGCTTTCTGGCACAAAGGCTCTGAGCTTGTACAGATGATTGTTAAACGTCATGAGACTCTGAAAGGTAGAGTAGGCAAGAGGAGGAGGAAGCCAAGAAAAGAACTGTGTGGGAGTTGCACTGAAAAATGGATTTGGGAAAAAAAAATGAAGCACTGAAAAAGCAACCAGAGAGGTAGGAAGAAAATCAATTGATGATCGTGTTCATAAGAGCAGTGGAGGAGGAAGAGAGACCAAGAAGATAAAAATGGCTGGTGGCATCAAAATCAGTATGGAAAGGAGAGTAAAGAACTGGCTGGGGTTTGGGCCAGGGAAGAGCTGTTGGTAACATCCAAAAGAGCTGTTTTGGCCTAGCCTGCTTAGAAACTGGATGGGTGAGGGATATGGCCCAAGGGCCAAGCAGGGTCTCTGTGGTCATCCCCTGTAATTTCCTGCCAAACATCAATCATGGGCTGTCACACAGCTGTTCCTGGGCCAGACTGGTGGTCCCCAGGTCAGCCACAGTGTTCACATTAGGCAGATTCCTGATCCCTCACTGGCAGATTTCAAGTGAGGATAAATCCATCACACTGATGGACAAACTGGTTTAATTAATTGGGTACTCCGACTGTTAGGGTTGAACTGTTCTTCTTCAGGCTGAAGTTATTAAGTTTGACCATTAATCTCTGGATTGTAAAATAACCTCATCTGTTATCCCAAACAAATCCCCCCCAGAAGCTGAACATAGTGCTAATTTCTTTGATACTATTTTGTGAAAATTTAAACTGCAGAATTGAGGAGCATATTTAACTAAGAAAGGGTGTAGACAGGCCAGGGAAACTGTAACAGTAAAGAGTGACAGAAGTGAAGGGAGAGCAGAGAGTAAGTGCAACTGAGCTTTTGTGTTTCCTCATCAGGAAAAACGTCTTCTAAAAAGACATTAAATGTGTAAGAAATAGAATGAATACAGAAGAATACTGGTAAATAAAGAGAATGGCACAAGGCCTAAAAATGAAAACAGAACATCATAATTGCCTTTTGGTCTGTTTTTGACAGTTCTGAAATTGTTTACTCTGCCAGAGGGAATACAGTGCTCTGTTTTGCTGCTTAGAAGCAGCATTTCCCCTTCCCCTATTCAAATGTTAGCAGAGAAAATAGCCCTATAGGCGTGCCCTCTTTAGACTTGGATTATTTTCACTTAAACACACTGGAAACAAGATCAGTTAATTAATGTGATGTTAATAAAAATAAATTATACAAGCTGCCTGTAAAAATGTGCTAATGTTTAAACTAGTCAAATTATGTAAGTATTTCAAATAGCATTCAGTGAATTTCAGATTTAACCACGTTTCCTGTTTTGAATTGCGATCAGTATCTGAGATTCAATTCTAAATTTGTAAGATGCACCTC
The DNA here is from genome assembly GCA_013398275.1 of Promerops cafer. NCBI lineage: Eukaryota > Metazoa > Chordata > Aves > Passeriformes > Nectariniidae > Promerops > Promerops cafer. The sequence continues at coordinate 8,101,113 of VZSE01014922.1, forward strand.
TCTATAAATTGTCACTAACTGAAATCACTGTTTCACTTCACAAATGTCAAAGAATAATCATCAGAGTGTGAAAGTTATATTTCACAGCGTCTGCTGTAACGCTGTCTTAGTCTGTGCTAGATCCTGGGTGAGGCTGTGCCACAGCCTTTTCCTCATGGAAGGTCTGCCAATGAAGTTATGCTTATCTATCCTCTTGGTATTCTGAAGTGAAATACATCTCCTTGTCCATCCCGGACAAGCTAATGCCAGTGAGGATCATGCAAGCAGAGCTGGAAATCACCTACTCTTACTGCTGATGCATTACAGTCAAGGAAATTGTGCTGCCTTGCCATCCCACCCAGTGATTCAGTCTACAAATCTACTTGATTCCCTGGCTTTTATTGTGATTGCAAACAGAAGAGTTAATTACAGCAAATTTACAATAATTCTGCAGTACTGGTGATAGTCACCATGCTTAGGGAGAGGCTAAGGAACATTTCAATGACGAACTACCGACACAGATGTTGTGCAATAAACTGAATAGCAATGATAGTATTTTTCATTTTATAGTATTTTAGACAGCTCATATTTAGATTGAGGTCATCAGGTCACTCACAGGAGCTGAGCAGGAGTGAACAGGTGATGATGTTGTCATCATTGTGAACTTTGCAGCATGATCAGTATGTGCCAGAGGTGAAGAGCTGCATGGCACTTGCACAGCTCTTCATATCATCAATGCAATTATCTATTGAAACCACACAGCAATGAGGTAGAGAACAGCAAGATTATCTTTCCACTGTAGATAAGGAGCCAGATAGATGAGTTTGTGGCCCTGCTGTGTTTGTGGCTGTCTAGCTTTAGTCATGCAAAGTCAGCTCTTCAGGGTATCAACACCTCATCTAGGCTGAAGCTGGTGGTGAATCTCCTGTGGGATGTGATTATGCTGCCTGCAGAGAGCAGCCCCAGGACCACCCAGAGGTCACGCTTCTGTGCTTCGTAGGAAGCAAACTCACAGATGCAAACTCAGGTGTTGTTGCTGCTTGGTTTTTGGAAACAAGCTTGACCCAAGTCCCTGGCTGTGCGCCAGTGTGTTGTCAAGCATGCTCAGACAAGCTGCCTCCAGGGCCATTTGCAACCTCTCAGTGTGGCAGTGAAGTGAGTTGTTCGCTGGAGAGGGAAATCACTGCGCACATCGGTTCTGTGCAGTGACTCCTTTTGATTGGTACAGGTGTAGTCATGGCAGGATCTCACATGTCAAATTCAGGGGGTATTGATTCTCAACTATGAACATGATGATGCCTTTTTGCGAATACAGGTTTACAACTACACTCGTTTCTTGACTTGCAAGGTTTCCATCTTGGCTATTACTGCAGACAAAAGTGGTGATTTTATAATATGATAGACAGTAGTGTTTAATTAAAGCATCAAATCATTGAAGTGCACATGCTTTTCTTAGTAAACGATATAGTTGTTCTTTTTTATGCTCCTTAGCATCTCCACAAACATGGAGCTCAGCAGCAAATAGCAACAGAAGTAGTAGTGTGCTAAAACGCATCAGGAAAATATCCTTAGGCTATGCTTCTCTACTATACTGCTATCCTGAATACGTTTGTGGTTTGGTGTTAGATTCATCCATTTCAGCTAAACACAGCAGTCAGCAGTACTTCCCATCCTCCTCTTGATCCTAACTTTCTTTATGAGATCATTGTATGACATCAGACATCCATGGCATTTGTTACCTGATAAAGCTTATTTGAGGTTCCCTGAGAAAGCATCTGAGAAAATTGCTGTTCCTGCATTTTTATAGTTTTATTTTCAGATAACTTCTGACAAAATTAATGGGAAAAGCTTATTTAAATTTATGGCCATAAGTACTAGAATATCCACAAATATTTCTGAATATCAGCTCTTCTCATTTGAGTTGGATGCTATGCTTAGAGGATAAAAGAAGCTTCAAATCAACAAGAATCTCAGCAGGATGAGTTATGCTTTTGGTTTTGGAATATCTCACGTGCTAAAACTCAGTAAACTTTTTTTGTTAATGGAACTCTCATAGTTTTGTTTTGCAAAGCAAAACCACCCCATTTATGTGAGGACAAGTAACATCATCACTTTGTACTTCAGCAGGAAATGTTTAGTCAGGAGGCAGTTCACCTCCAGGAGCTGTGTCCTCTCAGAGGACGGTCGGACGGCTGACAGCCTTGCACAAAATGTAACAACTACGTATTTTAACCTGCAGCATGTTTGCACATTTAATATCACATAAGTGCATGATGTACTCACAGAAAAGGCAAAGTCTATTTTAAACACTGAAGCCTACACCACACATTGTGACTGGTGCTAATTTGCTTGAAGGGAACTTACATGGTAAACTGCAGAGTATTTCTGCTTGAGAAAGAAGGCTGTTGGTTTTGACATTTGCAAACAAACCTTTGAAGTGATTATGTTACTGGGACAGAATAGTCAGGTAACTTTCCAGTAAAAGAAAACTTGCCTATGTCACACCGCTGAACATGAAGAAGACCAAATCCAGGTCCAGCAAACATGCTGATTGCAGTTCTTTGGTTTTTAAGGGACAGTATCTGCCAATGTCACTTATGAGCTACATGAGCTGTGTCAAAAATTTGTGCTGCTGCTGTGACTGTTTTGAATGCAAGAATCAGCTGATTTCAATTTTAATATTGGCATCTCCCAGCATTTGTCTTCATCTGGTATTTAAAATGAGATAGCACGTCTCAGAAACTGCATATTATTTCAAAAACATTTTAGCACTTACAGTAGTGGCTTAAACAGAAGGTTCCTTTTGCATTCTTTCAATATTAAAATTATAGAAAAAAGAGAGCCCATTGTTTTTTCATTACAAATGACATTTTAGTATCATTAAGATCTTGTGGTTTTAATGCTATGTGGACAAAATCAAAAAAGATGAAATCAGAACATCAGAAATATTTTGCTGAATTATATATTTTACATCTTATTTACTTATTTACTGGGCAAGTAGCTTGGCTGAATGATAAGGAAGCTCAAATAACCATCTCAAAGGACAGCTGAAAATAACAGCACTGAAAATGAAGTGAAGCACTGAGTAACACAAGATTAAGCTGACTAATCTGCTGATTCAGTTTTGCCTTTGTTTTTTGGTTTTGTCATGCAAGATCAAGTGTCAAGCAGACAAACATATAATGGCATTCCAGCCTCCCAGTAACAACAACAAGCAATGGGCTGTTCCCCTGCCACCTCTGCATTCTCCAGAAAGAAAACAGCAAAATGTTCACCTGCAGCAAGAGGCAGCAGGCTCAGGCCAGCCATGCTCCTTTTCTTGTTACAGGTGTAGTGAATTTGGTATTTCTATTTCACAGATGTTTTTTGTTAGAGGTGCTCATTTAAGAAACCTTACTTTAGTTTGTAGGAAGTGTAATAATGCATATGAAGGGTCTGGAGGGGAAGCTATACAAGGAGCAGCTGAGGTCACTTGGGTTTTTCAGCCTAGAGAGAAGGAGACTGAGGGAAGACCTCATTGTGATCTCTAACATCCTCACAAGGTGAAGAGGAGGGGGGCAGACATTGTTCTCTTCTTCCTGGTGCCCAGAGACCTGACCCAAGGAAATTGCTGGAACTTGTATGAGAGGAGGTTTAGGCTGGATATTAGGAAAAGGTTTTTCCCCCAGAGGGTGGTTGGGCACTGGAACAGGCTACCCAGGGAAGTGGTCACAGCACCAAGCCTAACAGAATTTAAGAAGCACTTGGACAATGCTCTCAGGCACGTGGGATTCTTGGGCATGGTCCTGTGCAAGAACAGGAGTTGAACTGAGTGACATTGTAGGTCCCTTCCAACTCAGGATGTTTTATGATTCTATGATTCTGTGTGTCAGGAGACAACATTCAAACACAGCTCTTACAACTTCTACAGAATACAAAAACACAGCAGTATATTCTTCTATATGGACTGGTTTTTGGATAGTCCAAAGATATCAAACTCTTACATGTGCTGATGGATAAGAAAACTGCCAGTGGAGCCACTTGCAGGTTTGACATTAACCCTTGCCCAAGTGAAAATAGGAGCTTGCTCATTACTCACAGAGATGGTCAGGTAAGAACTGCTGACCCTGAGGGAGGTGGTGTCCCAGAAATACCCACCATCACTGCATTGGTGAGGCTGAGGAACACCCCAGGGATACCTGGGCACGGTTATCCTTGCATTCCTGACACTGAGAAAATCTTTGAAGGATTGTTGGGAAGGGCACTGCAGACATGTTGGCATGAGAGCAGGCGGTTCCAGTGGGATTGCAAAGGACCAGATGAAGCCAGTATGTCATGAAGGGATAATTTGCTTGAAACTAGATAAATAAGAGTCCTTCCAAAGAAGGAGTCATAGTAGTTGGATGCTTTTTTTTCTTTTTCTTTTTTTTTTTTTTAATATGAGAAACAGCAATGACTAAAATCAGAGCGTGATACTGCAGAAATGAACATGTTGCAGGGCAGCTGGCATAGCAGGCTCTCCAAAATAAAAAGAGAATGAAATAAAGCCTCAACCCACATTGCAAACATTTCAATATTTTCTCTTTCCCTCTGGAAACGATATGGCTGTGTCATTACCAGGCACATTTCTGGTTCTACCGAAGCTGCTAAATGTATGCTGATGGCAACATGCAGTGTTTTGCCTGCTGTGAAAATGAAGGTTCAGACCAAAATGAACCTGGGAAGCAGTTGGAGAATGAAATAAATACTCTGTAGACCTGGGATCATGTCCTTGAGCTGCCACTCATGGCTCTGACATGGCAACTGATCTCTGTGTGCATCATTTCTCTATCTGTGGAATGCAGACAATTACATTTATTTTCTAGGTGAAAGCACACTGGGCTTTTTCAGCTGAATAATGCTGTATCAGACCTAAGTATTTTTAATATACATTTTATTGTAAGAGTTTCAAAAAGTAGCTGAGGGATGAGAAATACTCTCAGTCCAAACAATTTTGTCAGCACTTTTTTGGACAGATAAAAAGGTTTGGCAGATAAATGAAAGGGTTTCTTTCTACTGGTTGTTAATGCTGTAAAAATATGAATCAGAAAGATCTGGGTTTGTGAGGGACTTCCCCCTCTATATTATAGTTTTATTAGCATTACTTTGTGGAAGAAGAGGGACTAAGACCCCCATGATAATAAACAGAAGTCACTTGTGCTTTACCCAAGCTTTGCTAGGACACAGTTTGCAGATGTGAATGTGTATGGGCCCACTGAGTTGAAGTTTAAATGCTGACTTATAGTGTTGTCTGAGCATACTTTATTTCTTATAATTTCCTAAATAGCATCTCATTAGAGAAAGACTGGAAATAAATCTGCAGATGTTGGATGTTTTAAAAAAGGTCTTTGCAGCCACTGAACATATTAGCACATCTATGTTTCCCTTATATAAGCTACTGTTTTCAAGGATGCATCACTTGGCCAGACTCTAGACTTTAAAGTAGCATAAGAAATTTTCAATTCAGGAGTGATGCCTTTTGAGTTTTATTTTGTATGTGTTCATTTTGTTTGCATATTTGTTTGTTTTATTAAGGAAATCAGAGTGTTTAATGATACATAAGATCTGAAATAATTTGAGGCATGTCTCCTTTACGCTCAAGCAAAATTAATCATATTTAAAATTATGGTTTGCAGGTTTTATTAATGTAGATGCTTGAATGTTGAAGTCGTAAGGTTCTGGTAAAGCCCAGGATGACAGATAACCATATGGAAGTTTTTGGAAGCTAGTCTTGCTGTGTGTACCAAATTTTTGTTGGGCCAGTGTTCACATGGTGCTAAATGAAATTTAGCAGTGCAGAACTTCAGTCTAGAGGTCCATCACAGCAGCTCCTTTTGCTGATTACTCATTTGCTTCTACTTTTAACCACTGAATTTGAGCTTGCAGCTTCCTAAGTTAACTGGCACTCCATTGGTTACTGTAGAGGGTGACCATCTGCTCATCTGTTCTGCCTCTAAGGATTTTTTTTAAGCCTTGCTGATCTCAGAAAATTTGAAAGGGCAGCAGGAAAGATGTCAAAAATCTTCAGTTCCTAAAAGTTTTGCAGGAAAATAAAAATGAGCAGGGGAAAAAAAATGTTTCTTGCCCTTATGAATAGGAAAGGCTCACTGTCACCTTGTTCTTTGTCAAGTGAATCAGTGTGGGAGAAAGATCCCCTAAGTGTCCCAGTCATGGGAGGAGTTTCAATGATGGCTTGCACCTCCTCAGGAGCTTCAGTCAAGACACAGATCTGTAGGAAATTTGGTTTCATAACTTCAGGGATGTTAACACTACTTATTTTCTTGTTGGTGGTTGTGTTTTGTTTTATGCCTTCAAGGAAATCTAGGAGCAGTAGGACATAAAAATGTAAGTGCCATTTCAAAATGAAATAGGAATGTGCAGTTCAATAGCTCTATTTTTTTTTTTTTTAACATGATTGTTTGACTTCTGAACTCTTGCTTATTTAAGACCTCATAGACTCAAAAAGGAAAAGTATGTGTAGCCATGTGAAAAAGCAAAAGTGCCAAAGGAGGATTTATTCAGTTTTGAGAAGATCAGCAGCAGTGATTCCCCCTCTTGGCTGGTCTGGACTGCAATATGGTCAACTGATTCCCCCAGGGAGGAAGAAAGGATGCAAGTCCCACACTGCTCTGTGGTCACACAGGGAGCAGTGACCTGTGCCAGGGTAGCTCCAGCCCGTGATCCAGTACAAAGAAAACTTCAGCCTTAACCATCAGTATTGTTGCTGTAGGGGATTCAAGTCAGGCAATCCAAATGCAGCTTTTAGTGGTTCAGTGAAAGAGAGTGAAAACTTTAAAACAAGAGAGCTCACCATCCAGAGACTGAATAAACAAAAGCATATTTAGACAACTGTGTGCTATTCTGCACTTTACATCATGCAAAGAAGAGAGTCCCTCCTCTTTTCAAGCCCCCATGCAAGTCTTGCCATAGATTTTTCAGGCTGATTTGAGAGATTTGTTGTTTTCAAAGTTAAAACAACATCAGTTACCAGATCTAGATGAGTTCAAAGGAGTTACAATGTCCTTTGTATACCCTGCCCCCCTCACAGAGCTTTGAAATCTATGAAAGCAAAGCAAACTATGTAATAAATGTCAGTGTTTCTTCCAATAATTGCTCAGGTGGTCAATGCTTTGTAAGGATTTACTGATTTATTGGAATTTTTGATCTTTGAAAGGATCAATAGGTTAGACCTTTTCTGAGGAACATGCACTGTAGTAAAGTCTGAAGTGGTATTAAGCAGAAAAAACCCCACTGGCGGGTATTAGAATTGATAAAATATCTGGTCTGCTTTTTACTCTTTAAACTAGTTGTTTATATTTATGTCTTTAATCTCTCTTACCGATTCCATAGTGAATCTCTTGAAGAAAAACTTGATAGCCTGGATGCTGAAGATCTCATGTCTCATCTGTCACGACCAGAAACCTACCTAGATGAGGAGAAAAGATCAAGTAAGTAAAACTGACCAAATCTATGTGACTGTCAAAGTTGCTTATTTTAACAGTCAGATTGAAACAATGTGTGTTAATTCTTCAGTGATGGAAATTTATGTTACATTTTTTGATTGCTGCATTTGCTATTGTGATTTCACTGTGGTAAACAGATCCATTAGAAATTCCCTCAAAAAGAACACCTTGTTGAAAATTGCTAGAGGAGAGCTTCATTTAGCTGGCTGGGAGAACTCTCTAACTCAGTGTGGCAACTACTTAGTCAGCTGCACTGAGTGCAATGCTGGTAAGGACTTGCCTGTGCAAGCTGTCTGACACTTCAGAAGACCCTGTTTTCTGATATAACTTCAGTCTAACCATTCAAGCTGAAAATTTCAATGTCAGGTGTATGCATCCGACTAATCTTTTTTGGAAGATGGAGATAAGATCTGAAGGATAAAGAGACTGGGAACAAGAAGTGTTCTGATGGGACATAATCTGCGTGTGGGAGAGGGCAGGAGGGTGTGGGGAGACAATCCCAGCAGGATATGGACAAGTGGTCTCACAGTTTTTCATCAGGTTTTTCTGCCATTATATTGCATACTCTTTCCAGTTTAAGACTTGTGTTGCTGTGGGGAAAGGAAGGTGCTAGACATTCTGTAGAGCCCTGAGCAGGTGAGTAGGGCTGGCACATACCTTTCACTTTGGGACATTCTGGGCTCATCTTCATGTTTGGTCCAAAGGTACCAGCTGGAAAAAGACTGGCAGGGGCTTGAGGCCAGATATGACTGCTGAGAAGGAGAATACTATACGGAAGCCTTTGCCATGAGATGGTAAATCAGGGAGGCTGGGACAAGCCCCATGAGACAGAGAGATGTGCACTGTGTGTTCACATGGGAGAGGTGACAAAGACCCATAAGGATGAGATCAGAGTCAAACAGAGGGGCCCAGGCAGCAGGGGAGTGGGAGAGAGGCCATCCCCAGATTACACCCTTTGATTTAGCAGCCTGCCCATTTTCATTCAAGCACATCACTTTATTCCTTGATTCCATGAGGAAAAACAAAAATCCTTCTCTATGAGTATTTTTTTTTAACCTTCTGTCTAAGAGAAGCCTTGTTACGCCTGTTGACCTAGTTCCCCAGAGACTGCTGTAGTTTGTTTATGGGGTTTGTCCTGTTTGTTTTGTGTTTCCAGATATGCCATGTGGGTCTGGAGGCTTTCCAACCCTTAACATTAAAAATAACATAGAATAATCCCTGTCTCCAAGACATATGAGATTCAATTAAAAATTGCAACATGCAAGTTTTTGGATGAGATGTTAGTATCTCTCTTTTCCCTTCTGTTTCTGAGCCTTTAGGATACTCTCAAGTGATGTTGTCAAGAGCTCTTTTATTATTAAGAGGGCTAGACATCTTTTTTACCAGCAGATTTCAGATTTTTACATGCTGGCTGGAAAGGATCTGAGATTTTACCAGGTATGCCACCAGCTTGGCAGCACAGGAGGAGAAATGGTTTTGGGCTCTGCTCATAAGGAGGAGGTGTGTCCTTTGATTTGAAGGCCAATGTGCAAGAGGAGTAGTATCTGCCTCAGATCAAGAATATTATGCTTGAATATTCTATTATGTGCCGGAAAAAGTTGTTAGAAGGTGGCCCTGGCACTGCACTGTGTTTTTGTGGATTGGGAAAGGCCTCTCCTGGCAGCCAACTGAGTACCACCATCTTACAACAAAGCCATAGCCACTGGCAACCCTGGTTGTGACTCAACCCATGATGACATGTCTGCTGGTTCTTTAATTTTACAGCACAGCTCTGCCTTTTAATTATATTATTCATCTCCTTAGGCAAAAAAAGTCACCATCATCATAGGTTTATGTTATTCAAATCAAAGGAAGAAATAAAAAAATATGTAATGGCTTATTACTTTTTAAATTGGATGCTGACCTAAGTTTACAAGTAACTGTGATTGACATTGGACTAAATTTTAAATGGATGGCAATTTATTTTTCATAAGTCTAAAAAGTCACAGAATCTCTTTATGTCTGCTATAATAAGCTACTGAATATTATTTAATTGCTCATTTGCTGTAAGTGGCGTTATGAGCATTTTTTGTTAGATCTCAATGGTTTAGAATGATTATATTCCCTTTCTAGGTCTCCTACTCACTTTGGGGCCTCTTGATACAAGAGCAATCAGCATATAAGTTAAATATCAAAGAAATCCAGAAAAATATTTGTAAAGAAATCAAGTTGGTTGAAGTTATCATCGATTGATGAGAAACAACACTGAGAAGGAAACATAGGTGGCTCTCCTAGAGAGAAGAATGGTGGCCCAGTGATGAAAATGCCTATGTGTGTTCAACACTGACTCAGTGACCTTGGACAATTTATTAGGGCATCATTCAGATGGCAAATTCCTCAAGCCATATGCCCATTAGAGTAATTTATCTGGGTAAAGAGTCTTTTGAGGCTAAATACAGCTTTTCTGAAACCTTTGACCCAATGACAGTAGTAGAATTTGGGCTGTGTCAAGATGGCATTTTGACTCTTCTTCTCACCCCCCCAAAAAAACAAAACCAATGTTTCTTGACCATCGTTGGCAATGTGGAGATAACATTACCAGATTTGTGGTAAATCCTTATATATGACAGTATGTGAGTGGGAGCAGGGAGAGAATATTAAATATAAAAGCCCAGAACATATAGAGAACAATGAAAACTGGAGAAATATGATTGCCTTTTAGCCTGGAACTCCTACACCTGAAAAAAGAAAGTCTAGTGGTGCTTAGGTAATGAGGGGGCCTAACTGAGAACAGGGTGACACCAATGGCAGCTGGGTGACAACTCGACACAATACAGCTATACAATAGCAGATTCTATTAGTCCTTAGATGAGGAAAGCATTTGTTCTTGTGCCTAGTTATAAATACATTCAATCATATTGAATTAATTGGTACAATCTAAGTGCTTGACTAATCCTAATGCTTAACTAATAAGTATAATCAGTTAAATCCCTATATTTTTAAGGTTTTAGAACAGGGTAAATGTTGTGGAAAGCTAATGGATTCTCAGGAAAAGAATATTAAGAATTGCCAATATATTGGGTAATAATCAAGAAAAAAAATTATGCCGGGATTTTGCAGAGGAGAGGAAAATATCAGGAAATATTTTTACACTCTTTAATTACCTGCATTTGATATTGCTTAAACTCTGTGTGATTTCATGCATAAGTCATTTAATGACCTATTTTATCTTGCTTTTTGTTTTAGAGGTTTTTTTTTTCTTTCATAATAGACTATATGACCTGAGTAGCAATAATATAAATCCATATTTTTCATGTCTAATGACTATTTTAGGACAAATACTAGCCAGCCAATTTTCTCATATTCCTGAACTAGAGTTACCCTAACTAGAAAAACTCAAACAAGCAAAAGTTAATATTGTTTCTACAGTCACTGATATAACAACAGTAGTAGTTGTGCACCACCGTGCTGAAAATCAACTCCCTTTATGTCCAAACAATAGCATGAATCACAGAAATCTGACCTTGATATACAAATGTGATCATGTAGTAATTATAGCTCTTGTGCTTTCTGTATAAACAGACTACTTCATCTGGAAATGCTGTAGAGTACTGCTTCATTCTGCAATTTGCAGCTAATGACTGAGCAGAAAGCTTTTATATCCCAAAAAGCTTTAAAATAAAGCAGGTAGAAAAATCTCATTTCCCGCAAATGAAAAAAATAAGCTGGTTATTTGAACAGCAGTGAATCAAGTTATTGTTCTATCTGTGTTCTGTTGAAAAGCAGATATTACAAATTTAAAGATTGTCCTCAAAATCACATTTTGCTGAGGTTATTAAAGACACTTTCATGGGCAAAATATGGAACTAAATTATTCAGTCCAAGTGGTAACTGACATGTTCTTTAACAACTGTGAGGTTAACAAAAGTATCTTCTATTTCATGCCAAAATCTGCTTGTTCTGTTTGTCTGTGTTGGTATCATCCAAACAGGATGTGATAAACATATGTTCTTTGGCTTTGCCCTAATCCATGATTTGGATAACACTATTAAGACATGGTCTAACAAACTTCAGGGAAGCAAATCTTAGGATATTTGTCTGTGGACTTGATTTTAGTATGTCCTAAGCAACAGAAGCTCCATCCTGACCTCATGAATTAGCTGTATGTGTTTTCAGTGCTTCCATAAAAATATATGATCAAAGCATGCTTATAGAAATGGGCTGAATCCTGAAAGAAAACAATAGTGGAAAACTGACCCAGCACAGAGCCCAGGAGTGACCCAGAAGGGCCGAGTGACATCCTCTTGATGATGAGTCTCCACTTATGAGGGTTTCCAAGAATGTCAGTTGTTCAGGTTTTAATCCATTCAATCATTACAGTGGTGACTTTGGAGAATTCTAATTTCTTAATCAAAATTTTGTTTAGTGCTTCATGTGCTACCAAAGTTCATAAGTAATACATAAGTAGTAGAGATTTTTCTTTTCCCCAGGAAAATTTAAAACCTGAAAAAATATCAAGATAGCTTTCTTGAAATAAAATGTATTGTCCTTAATTCCATCCTGATTGGCATGCAATGAGTAATGAAAAAAGTAATAAATTGCATTACTTTTCTCTGATTCTTTATAAATAATACCTGGAATTAACAATTCCACTGTTTTGCACTGGATTGATGTCAGGCTGAGAGGGCTATTGATCCTCAGGTCATTACACCAAACTTTTAAATATTTCGGTAAAGTATGAGATTTCTTCTAGTCATCTTGAAATCCCTCGTGTTTGAATATGTATGGAAAATCAACTTAAAAAATCAGACCTTTTTCTTGCATGGTACTTTTTGAAATAGCAACTGATTAAAAAAGAACCTAGTTTTAGGAGATGGCTATTACTTTTAGAATGGAAATCAGTTCTCTGTCTCATGTGATATAATTGTCATATGGTTCTGAAATGATCATGGATGGGATGTGCAAGTGCTATAGAACAGTGGATTGGAATTCGTGCTGCAAAACATGATTCTAAGACTGAACAGTTTTTTACTATATCCCCACCATAGGATTTTATAGCACATTGCCAGAGAGGGCCGGAGGGCTCAAGGGTATTTGTTTGGTCATTTTCTGCAGTCTCTTTCAGAGGTGAATTTTCTTTAAGACTCAGATATATGACAAAGATTTGTGTAAGTATTTAGACTGAATGACTTTCTAGTCTTTGCAGCCTGTCTTTTGTTATTTGTCTAAGGGCTTCAGGATGGTGGTATTGTGAGTTAAATCTCCCTGTATCCACTTAAGAGTGATCTTTTTATCACTTCCGACTATATCCATCAGCTGTTTCTTGGGTTCAGGGAAGAATTTTCATTTTGTGGAGGCAGTGGCTAATCAGACTGTCTGCTGCCCAGCTTCAGGCTTCTGGAGAGCTTTCACTGATCTTGTCAAAGGGTATTTTTTTATATTTGATGACAAGGTTGCCATTCGCAGTCCAGGATTTTGAGTTACTTATAATCCACTTCTGAAAACTGTGAGGGGCTAATAACACACAAAAGTGCTTCCCACCTTCCCTGTATGCTTAGTCACTGCTTAATTATTTACTCAGTACAAAGTTTATTGCAAAATACCCAATGCATGGCATATAGATTATAGATTAATAATATAATGTGAATATGACATCAAGCCCTCTTGTCAGTCCCCCCACTCATTCTCAATAGCCACTGATTATGGGCTGGATTCAAGATCAATCATTTGCTGTCTGAGTTTTTAGGAAGAAGTCATTATTAAAATTAGAAACTAAACCTGGTACATCTGTGTTAAAGATCAAATCGTCTCTGCACAAAAAGTTGGGTGCGTTGGAACATTCCGTGTCCTTCCTACAGCAGCTTTTCTACTCTGAGTTGGCAGCACTCAAGTAAAGCAAGCACCACACCTCCTACTTCCAGCCCTCCTTGATTAGTCAGGCACTCATGAGGTCATGCATTGTCCTGGTGTCTGAACACCTCACAGAAGTCAGTATTTTTGATATATATTTGTAGGATGGCTACAGCAGACAGAAGACAAGACTGTCAGGCTCCAGTTTGTGACGACCCCACTTTTCTTGATACAGCTCTGTCCTTCACAGTGCCATGTTTGTCATTCCTTCATCTTTGACATGCACCAAGCAGTACCACTCTTCTACTTAACAGCCCTGTGAAAATGTAATTTATTTTGGCTCAGTATTTGGCTCTAGCCATCCTGTCCTTCAGTAGAGTGCAGAACTATCAAAGTGTCTGTAGAGAATTTCCCAAAATACAAGGAACATAGAAGCCTCAATATAGGCATAGAAAAATGTTCCTAAGTGTTCTTCAGGTCTCTATCTACCCATACAGTGAGTCATGCCCAGATCCATGAGCATGGATATTCAGTCTTTGAAATCATATGTCCTCTCTACATAGAAAAATGAGATAAACTCAAAAATTAGTGACAGAACAGAACCTTTACAACTTAACCCAAACTCAGTCCATGTAAATGGGATTCTTTACCTCTGCTTTAGTGAGCTCTAACTCAACTTTTAGACTGTAAAAGTGGGATGTATCTGACAAGGTGTCTTTGCCTCGGCTGTTCACTCCAAACTCCTTTCATCATGACTGATGATATGGTCAACACAGACAACTGAAAGTAGGGTGCATCTCACCTCATCCTACAAAAGTAGAAGTTTAAAACAGACATAATAGAGTAGATGTCTATAAAATCAGATGAATTACACGCTAAACTGCTTCTTTCATCCTACTGTCTAAAAGAGAGAGTAGGGTGCTGATTCCAGAGGTGAACACCGACTCCAAAGATGTTGCATGTGTAAGGGCACTGCAGCAGGGCCTTCTTATTTCTGCCTGAATTGTACCTTGGGGAGGTATAAGACTGCACCTCTAATTCTATAGGCAGGAAGAGACATTAGGAGGAAGAAAACAAATTTTCAAAAACACAAACTTTCAATGGAAAACAACACAAAAACAAAGAAGGAAAGAAAGAAGGAAAAAAAGAAAAAAGAAAAAGATAAAAGAAAAGAAAAAGAAAAGAAGGAAGAAAAGACAGCTATTTCAAGGGCAATTATCTAAATGAGCTGGAGAAACCTGGGATGACTAAGTCCCCAGTCTCTGGAGAATTTGCTTTGAGCTTTTTGATGAATTTTAAAATGGTGTTACATTCTAGGTTTTAATAACATAGCCTTTCTCCTCTTCTTCTGGCTCTAGGCAACTGTTGTTAAGTCCAATTTTTACAAAAGGCTAAGAAGCATGAGTTAGTAAGGCCAAGTCTCTAACCTCAGCACTGCAGACCTGCTGGGTTGCAGAGAGCAGGCAAGAAGGGAGGTACCTTCAACATTGTGCCTGCCAAGGAGGTCCTTGTGTTCTGTCCTGCTATGGGTCTGTTTCACTTTGAGTTCAGCAAATTAATTGAAGGGGAAAGAGTTTTCAGTATCTCTAGCACGATCAGTGACAATTTATGCAGCTTTGGTTTCCTTCATCTGATATATTAATGAACCGAGCCTGGATCTTGACAAAACAAGTGACATTTCTGATTAGCAAAACCACCAGCACTGGTGGGAAATGTTGGTCTCCATCACTGATTTACAGTTTTAAGCTGGTTTCTTTGGTGAGCAGTTCTTGAAGTGTAAATGTTTTGCTGCTTGTGGTTGGAGTCACAAGCAAATCTGGCAGTGAAATACCAAGTCGAGGGTAGATTAAGAAGGCCTTTGTCCCTGGGGAAATTCAAAAGCCTGAGTCAGAGCCCATATGTGTCTTTAGCCAACATCTGAAGGGCTGGACACTTAAAACTGGGATTATAGGAGAAGACACAGTAAGAAGGAGGCACCTAAACCACCTAACAGGGAACATAAGAGGTACAGCTGGGCTTTGAGCACAGCCTTAGGGAACTCAGAGATGTCAGTCTTTGCAGCAGACCTATAACCATGAATCTGCCCCTGAACGTAGGAACTGAAGTCAGCCCTCCTTATCTTGTAAAAATGCAATGCCCCTGCAACACTTGAGAAGTTTGTGGCATTGTGTAGCAGGAAGGTTCCCTGTTCATTCCCCTCCCCTGCCTGAATGGGACCAGAATTTCCAGCCAGTGCCTGTCCTCTCCCACGAGCCCCTAAGATCAGTCTGCAAGGCCTAGAAATTGTTAATAGTTGCAAAACAATCAAGTTAAATCTTCCTTTGTGAAAAACAAAACCAACACCATAGAGCCCTGTGAATATATCTCAGATTTTTTTCCAGGGAACATCTGATCCAATTTAATTCAGTAAGTCCCTTTCCAGACATTAATCTCCAGCCAAATTTTGTTTTTCATTTTATTGAACATTATGATTTACTGCACAGCTCTCTGTTCATTATTACTTAGAGAAGCAGTTGTTCAGATTTTCTTTCTCTTGATCTCCTGATCAGGAAAATACTGTGCAGATGTGAACAGAAGTAAGAATATTACTCTTGTAAGAGAACTCTTCCCCAATTAAACATAGTGTCTGTGAGGGAAGTTATGATCTTGCAAATAGTTTCTGCTTCTAAGAAAGGCTTAACAGCACAAATGAGGCCAGCTTTCCTTACATTGCATCTACCATTTGCTGCAAAAACAGTGCTGTAACTGACACAATTAATATTGCAAAATAATTTCAGCCTGTGAGGGCTGAAATATGTTGAAATCCCACATATATATCCTTCAGTACTTAGAAGAACCTAATCTGCCCTGCGCATTCCAGAACGAACCTGCTTTTTTTCTGGGGAAAAAAATATCTTGTTTGTTTCTGTCGTGCACAAGAAAGGACAAAGCAGAAACATATTTTCTCGTGATAACTACAGTCGAAACCAGAGGGTGTTGTCAGTGTTCAGAGATGCTGCCTGGTCACTGTGGTGTTCCTCCTCCCTTGCATTCCATCTGTGGGAACCAGAGCAAAGCCTGCTGCAGTTTGCTTCTGGAGTGGGAGCTGGCTGGTACTGCTCAGTTCTGGTGCTCATGACCACCACTCATCTCCTGCTAAACCTGGTAAGCTCATATATGTTGCAGATGGCTGGAGGTGCTAAGGAGCAAAAGCGCAAACCTGTCCTTTCTGGGCATCCCCATTTCTCTCCCTAGTTCCCATTCTGAAGGGAGCCTGGTGTCTTTCCACAAGACTCAAATTGACTTGTCTTCAACAGCCTGGACCACCTGATGATTTCTATTTAGAACAGGCCTTGAATTGTAAAAACAAATGTTCTGCAGCTCAGAGCGGAGTTATATTGTCCTGCATTGGGACACTTGAGAGGAAGCACTTGTCTAGCAAAACCCTTACTAGACTAAAATAATAGACCTCACTTTCAAAAGGACATTGAAATAATCTAATCCAAACTGTCTAATTTGTTATAAGTAAAGTTCTGAATTCTAGGCAACCATCTTTTGAAAATTACTAATTAAGAGTTTGCTTTCAATGGCCAGCTTTAGCAAACAGGGTCCATTGCTACTGTACTAGCAGCCAGCGCTAGTATGGAAGCAATACTGATGCCAGGACGTTATTATCTCCAGGAAACACTTCTTGCATTAACATGGTGGTTTAATGGCTTGTGATATTGCAAGGAGAGAGAATTTAACTCCTAGGAAAAATAAGAACAGGCGTCTTTCACTGAACTGTTATTGCTCCTAAAGCCACATTAGCACACACAGGTTTGCATGAACACCAAGAGGTTTTGGGAACTCTGAAACCCCAACTGAGCAGCCTGGAGGGGCAAATGCTGTGGAAGCTTTTCTCCCAGGTAGCAGTGAGCACATCATTACACTCCTGTGGAAATTCCCTTTTGTCCTCACAGTAGCTGTGGCTTTTCCCTTTGGGAGGAGGTAGTTAGAGGTTTCAAACAGTATTTTTTTTCTTCTAGCAATCTGCCTATTTTTACAAAATGTGTAGGAGCTCTTGAGACCTCTGTTCTTCCATCTGTCCTGGTTGAGGGGGGGGTCAAAGTCTTGAGGAGACACATACGCACACAATGCAATTGACTCAGTCTCACTTGTAGACAGGCTATAGATACTGCAGAGTTTACAGTAACACATTATTTAAACCCTATTTAAATAATATGAATTCCTATGATATAACTTACTTTTTTCTCCCCAGGGTGTAAATCATCACCACATGGATAAGGTTCCCTTAAATGGTAAGGTGTCTTTCAGCACGAGCATCATGGAAAAGTGTTGTCTAAGATTCCTTGTGTTCCTTAGGGTCAGGCTAAACTTGGTCTTACTGATTGGGGTCATGTTCCTTCTTGTGCCTCATCTGTCTAATGGCGCAAATCTATGGTGGGAGTTTACTTGTAAGTCTAACCCTCTTGCTCAAGCTGTAGCTATTGGAGGACTTTGCTTAGGATGCTGCTGATGTGACTCACAGGACATAGGCCTATTGCAGATCCCAGACTTGAGAAGGAGATACGTATGTCAGCCACTTGTGGCTGTTTGGGAAACTAAAGTGTCTTAAAATGGGAAGAAGTAGTGGTAGAAATGATCCTTGAGGGAAGGATGTTTCTCACTGAAGAGGAACCTTACAGCCAGGCTGTCCTCTCTGCTCGAAGGCAATGGAGGGGACGAAGCGTAGGAGTTTATGAAATACCCTGTACGGACATGTATATACCACCCTGTAGGGGAAAGAGCCTAGTTACTGCTCTGAGCTTCCAAGGAACTCCGAGAAGAAAAGCATAAATCTCAACCATCAAGAGACTTCTGTAATTCAGACCAGGTGTCAGGTGGGCTGTTGTACGGCTCCAGCACAACATGACTTACAATCACCTTTTTATCCTTGTTCCTCTGCTACTGACACCCTTTAAGTCTAATATTCTCAATAGTAAGGAAATTTGTTTCCACTGAGCCAAATCCCATTTGTCTAGGTAGTGAGAATAAATACCAGCTGTAGATCATCTTTACTAGATTTTTAACCCCATCCTGGTCAATACAGAAATATGATAGATCATTCTCTACCATAGCTTCAAAAACACAGAAGATAAAAATGACAAAGTTTAAATTACCTGTGAGATCTGGGATTCTGGCTAAGACCTATCTTACCATTGATTAAATCAGGAATCAGATTCATTTAGGGCACATGTAACATCAGAATTATACCCTGCTGGTTGATAATAATTCAAAAGCTCTATACTTAATGTAGAATTATGGTACCCGTTAGTTTTAAAACCTTAATTATTTTAAAATATCTTCAGAAATTATGCTACCGAGGCAGAGATCCTCTCTGTTCATGAATATAGATAACTACTGAATTGTAGGAATTTTTGATCCTGACAAGCTTTGCTAAGTACTCAGCTACTAATTATGAACAGGAATAAAAGGACACCTGCTGAAATAATTATTAAAGGATGTGTGACTACAACCTGCCTCTTATCAGATGGATGGAGCCAGTATCCTACATCAGCAGAGAATGCAGTCTTACACTTTTTATGACAAATATGCTGTTATGTAAATAATTACAACCATAGGCATATTAATTTGTGTGAATACTGAACTGCTTGGATTTTAATGCCGAAGGAAAGTAGTAATATAGTTCCGTGCTAAATTAGATAAATAAAGCACTGGAGTTACATGGTGCTGGCGTAGATCTTATTTACTCACAAATAAATCTGGAATATTTCCACAAAATTCAGTTTTTAGCACTACTATAAATCAGGTAGGAAACTAGGATTGTATCCTCACTGTTAGTAATGATTTAATAACTGTAAATTCAGGACAAAATTTCTTGCATGACTTTGCCTACTCATTTTTGTCTAACAGTCTCTTGTACCTATAAGAGCCTTTTTTAAATGGATGCCTAAAATGTGTTTTAGTTTAAGTAGGAAGAAGCCTACAAAGCATGTTGCAAATATCTGCAGGACAAGTATATCCTAAGCATGAGCTCTGAAAGCTCAGAAAATCCTCCAGATGAGATCCTGGAAGGCTGGGGCCATTATCTGTGAAAATACCCTACGTGTCCTCCCTGTTCAACTCTTGCGTCTTTCATGTGTCAGCCACTGCTGGAGACAAGACCCCGAAGTGTTGGCTCGGGTGTTTTTATGTTCCCATGTAGAATCATAGCACTGAGCTAAGGACTTGGTGTTAGGCTGAATCCAGATACTGTAAGACTTGTCCTAGTGCCTGAAATGTCCTGCTGCCTCTCTGGCTGGCAGGTCTGGCCAGGACAAAACTGCTCTCTATGCACTTGGCCAGCTGCTATAAAAAGGACATGATGCTGTGCCAGGCTTGGCAGGAGGCATCTCCCTCTCCTTGCCCCAGTAGTTCTGAGGAGCACATCAACCGTGTGTTCTGCATTTCCCACGTAATTGCTCCCTTCTGGCTGCTGCAGACATGAACAAAAGGAAAGTGGGAGACAGCCATGTTGCTCCTGCTGCTGGTCTGGGTAGTGCCATGCTGTGACTTGCCCATCATAATTCAGAGACAGAAGGTGGCAATCCCAGGGGTGTTGTTCAGCCACTAAGAGCTGATTTATTGTCTCCCCAGACTGGAGAACAGATATGGAGGAGTGTGTGGGGTTGCAGGTCCTCCCAGGACCTGTGGGCACAGCTCAATTTCTAATTGGAATCCAATCCCATCCCTGTGCCACCAGGCTACAGCTTCTGTCACTGTAGCCATGAGAGAAGACTTGGCAAGGCCTTATTTATCCTTTCTCCAAATGAGTTAAACTTTTCAACCTTTAAGGCCACACTCAAAAAGCCATTTGCTTTCCTAGATCAGGTGGCATTCTGGCAATTGTACAGATACAGTAGTTTTAGCTGCTGAATTAGAAGTGAGGTGTGTAGCTGAGTGAAGAAGATCGGTAGCACTTGTTATTTTTCACAATGAACACTTAGGAGCATGTATATGTGTAGCCAAGGAGGGGCTCTCCTAACCATGGACTGAGGATGCACTGGATCAGATGGCAGTTAAGAGCCCATGGCCTTAGGGAGTCACAAACTACTTGCAGAATGTCTCACAGACATCTTCTCCCATGGGGAAATGTTGCAATCTTCAGTTTTATTAGCTTCTTTAAGCCCCAGACTCTCTAAAACTGGATGTTAAGCCCCATAGCTCCGGGATAACAAGCGCTGGGGCACCATGCAGGTGTTGGGGTCTTTACCCCTGCAAGCACAACTGCTCATCTTGTTTGCATACCTCCTTTCTCCAGTCTGTCCTCTCTGTCCAACAAATTCGGGGGGTTTGAGGGTTTGATGGAAGAACTCTAATGAGGCATTTTACCACCCTAAACAGGGCTGTTCCTTGCCATGCCCTACAGAGCCTGGCTCTCCAGTCTCACACTACCTACCTCACCCCTTACCCCAGGGATCATGCAGCAGTCTCAGGCACTCTCAGCTTCACAGAAAAGCTCCAATTTCTTTGTTATTTTTTCTGTCTTTATGAAAGTGGTGTGCCAAAACACTGTCCCCCTCATTGCCACCCCTTTTCTCTCTGTTTTGTTTCCCGTTGGGTGTTTTGTTCTGACACACCAAGTAAAGACACAAAACATGAGGTGGGAACATCTGGCCCTGGCTGTAGAGCACTGACAAGAAGAGAAGTTCCTAGATATAAAATCAGCTTTCCCCCCCTCTTCATGGGACCTTGCTGTGGGATGTTTAGGGCTTCCTGCCGCAGCCCCCAGGGTGGCCAGCAGCCCCCAGCTGGGACTTCGCTCTCTCCAACACAATTACAGTCTGCAAATGTTTAAAGGCAGTTTCTTTTGAGTGAGCCACATGCTTCAAATTGTTATGTGGTTAACAACTGAGAACAAACCCCCACACAAATACCTAAGGATCAACTTGCTCAAGCCAGGGTGGTAGCAGTGGGGGCAGAGGAGGAGAGGGGAGACTTCCTCGTTTTGCTTTTGATGAGAAGAAAATAGAGTTATCTTCTGACTTTCCTGAAGTGCCAGCAGCCGCCGTGTCACAGTGTGTGCGGGGTGATGCCGTTTGCACATTTGTTTGCTGATGAAAGAAGCCTTGTTCAGCAGCCGTGGCCATGCACACCACGGGCCACATCCTTCACTGGTGTAAATCAGCTCCTCTGGTGAATAGGAACTGAAAATGCAACCGCCTCTCCCTGCGTGATGTGCAAGTGCCAAGCTGGGGGAAGACTTCTGCGCTTTGACATTGCCCTATCCCATGTCCCTTAACTCTTATAAAAGCTGAATACTTTTCTGCTGACTCACAGAGACAGATGGATTTTGTTAACTCCAGTCGAGATAGAGGAAGATGCACTAAAAGCATCACTTGGCAGGGCTGAACCCAGCTTTGGGGTTCAGGGGGGGACTGAGCAAGGAGCTTCACATCTCACCCTGTTCAGCATGGATGGAGCTTGGCTCCTGGGTGCCACATGGGAGGAGTGATGTGTGGTCTAGGCTGAGGATGCTGCTAATCAGTGTCTGAAATAATGACCCAGGCTGTAATTCCATCCCCCTCCTTGTGCCCTCTCTGGAGCTCTCCAGCTCCCCACAGCCCAAGAAAGAGAATTGGAGTCAGCAGCAATAGAAAAGAAACACCCCAAAAGAAGCACAGAACTCAAATTTCCTTAGATGCATTGCATCTGCTTAAATCTTCTTAAATTACAGAGGATTTTAGTGAAGTAAATTAACTTCCCTTTGCTTGTATTTCCTTGTATTTTTGAAGACTGTTGTTGAGGAGCAAATTGTATTACAAACTCATGGAGAGAGTTTCCAGTCATGACTGGCATAGCTGTTCATGTAGTGTTCCTAAGAGTGGACCCAAGTGGAGATAGAGATAATTATTTTGCCATGGACCAACTTTAAGATCCATCTTAACTTTATTTTCATTTCTAAAATGGCAGATTAAAGGCTCACAGCATGGCTAGGATAGTCTTGAGGGGGAAGATGCAATCCAAGCGTGATCTTCTTTCTCAGGTGTGAAACAAAATTGAATTCTTTGCTTTTTGAGGAAAACTGCGTGAAAAGGAAGGGTTAAAATTTTTTGGATGTGGGGGACATTTTCGGTGAAAGTGGTTTAGTTCCTCTGGTGCATTTATCGTCTGAGCAGTGAAACATCACTCTGCTTATGAAGTTAGCTCTGCAGGACTCTGTACCTGTCAAAATTGTTTATCCATACTTGCCAACAACAGCAAGAAAGGCAGGAGGACTGGCGGTTGGGATGGTGAGTGAGTTGGACACATGGAGTGAGGGCGCATGAGTTGAACCTCCTCACTGATGCAGAAAAAGAAAATGAGTGAGGAAAAGAACATTAAAGCATGAAGTGTCTAATCTTAGAGTTTAATGGTGTGGCTCATTACAAAAAAAGAAGAATTTGCAGAATTTCTTCATGGGCGACTGAGTAGGTAGGTTCTGGTGGCCAGTTAGTCCTCGTGCTGCTGAAGGTTCAGGAATAAATGCCAGCAAGAAGCAGCTACTGGGGGACATTGGCACACTGACATTAGTGACCGTGGAATTGGGAATATTGCACTTAGACAATTGAAAATTACTGTGATAATCACTTATTAATGAACTATCAAGCAACCACTGAGTGCTTAGTATTGTTATATGAAAATATATAAAAAATTCTCAGTCTAAATCCAACAGAGCCTTAATCCTATGTGAGGGCTATTAGGAAAGAAAAAAAAGAGAGAGGGGCGGGCAGAGAATTCAGGTTTATAAAAAGAAACCCGTACACAATGAGCTGAAGGTTGTGCTTCTGCACTTCCTGCTCTGGGTGTGAGCAGAAGAGGAAATACCAAAATACCACCAGAAAAATTATTCCCACAGCATTCCCAACCTGGCTGAAACCAGAGAAGTTTTGACAGCCCTGCAAAAAGGGGGCAAAAATCCCACAGCTGACCCAGAGTTAAGAATCTTGCTCATAGGAAGGCCAACAAAATTTTCAAAGCTAGGAGATTGGGGCAGACCTAGATGAGTCTTTATATTTCCTTTAGCTCCTCATCTGTATTTTCTGCACTTCACAGATCATTGATGACATTTGACTCTTCTGCCAGCTTTGAGAGGAGCACATTTCTGCTACAGCCAGTTTGATCACATCCATGACCACAGACCATCAAATTGCATCGTAACTGCAAGGCAGGGCACCACGGTCCAGTCTAACTCAGGTGAGAGGTTCCTTGGCCCCCCCTTTCATTTTTTGACAGTCAACCCACTAGAATGACAGTACATCCTACATACACAGCAAGAACTGACCTTTCAATGCATAAAATGCCACCGGTTTCAGTGTTACCCCGTGTCAATAATTAAAACTGAATTCCTGGAGGTTCCCAGGCAGAGAAGACATTAGTTTGGTCTGGCTCCTCCAGAAAATGTTCCCCTTTAAGCAAAGAAAACCTTGAAGATGAGCAGCAGGATCGTGTTCAAAGGGTTATACAGATAGCTGGCACACCAGGATGTTAGTTTAAAGCCTCAAATCTGAAAGCTTTGCAAAGAACTTGGAAAATGGCTCTTTTCCTTTATTGGTATAAGAAGGAAAGTAGTCTGTCCTAACCCCCCCCAAGTTTAAATATCAGTCTCTTGTTTGACATGCAGTGCTGTACACTAGGATTCAGGATTGTTCTTGTCTAAGAAAAACAGTAAAATTACTATAAAAAAGTAAGATTACTATAAAAAGCTGGTTTTCCTACATCTAAGCAACTCCTGAAAACAAGTTTTTCCCCTACAATTAGAGAATCAAATCCCTGGAATGGCTCCAATGAGCAGCTTAGGAATGTTCAGCACAACCACAGCCTCCAGCCATGGGACAGAACAAAAGTTGCAACAATGATGATGCTTTATCTTCCACAACTTACTCTAGCAACACTTTCATGGATGCCAATAATGAAATCTGTTTCAGAGGCCTGAAAGGAATATTTTTTTTCTTTTCAAATTCTGAGTCACTGATTTTGAGACTGGTCAACTCATTGCATTTGTGACTGTGGTTTAGCTAAAGCCACCTAAGGTTGATAACATCATGAACTCTCACATCCAAAAACGAAGCTAAAACCTTAGCTAAGGCCCATGTCTGAATGCAGCTTTCCAGTTCATTCAGGGCAGCACAGCACTCAGCATTTTCCCTCCAACAACAGAAAGCCCCTTTCTGGCCTCCCGGAACTGCTGCATGGAATACGCTGTCACTGCTACGGCAAACTTATTTGAGACAATAGGGCAAATAGTTGGCACATGGATTCTTAAAACTTAAATCTAGATCCACAATAAAATGTAAAAGGCCAAGGAAACATGCAAAGACAATCAGAAAATGCCAAGTTTTCTTTTAAAATTAATTTTTGCTGAGAGTGAGACATTGCAATTTGCAATGTGGGCCCCATTCTGCAAGTCCCTTCTTACATGAGCTCTTTTTAAAGTCACTGAGGTTGTTTACGTGAGTTAAAGTTTCTTACATGAGAAAGGACTCACAGAATCCGGCCTTACACATTTTGCTACAAAGTTTACCTAGACATTATCTGGGCTGTGGAGCAGTCTGTGTATTTTCAGGAATGAAAAATGGACTTCAGTTGTTATTTTTGGAAAAAGTTCTGACTTCAGCTTCACCCATCTGCTTTTTGCAGTTTGCTCCGCAGCCACATTGAATGGACGGGCTCAGCCTTTGTCCCTGTCTCTGAGCTGCTCGTTACCAGCCACGCTCAGCCCCGACGCGCTGTAACTCACCAGGACGTGTGCAGTCTGAATTCCCATTCCAGATTTGGTCCTCAAGCCTAAGGCCATTATTCCATCTCAGACTAAAACATATCCTCCCATGGGCAGCTGAAAAAGAGCATGTTTCTTCAGGTTTTCTTGCCACAAAATGATAAAATAAAGTGAAATAAAAAAATAATAATAAAAAGGAAATCCAATGTACGGCAATCCTCAGAGTTCTGGAGTCTAAGAGTGTTGATCAGCATCCATAAATGTCCTGACTGGTGAGGAGACACAGGCACTACAACTGGAAAGAGAGCAGGAAGGAAAACCTACCATGTGAGCAAAGTTTAAAAAAAAGGGGGTGGGGTGGGGGGAAGAGAGAGAGAGAAAAAGGTCTGCTCAGTGGACAGCACTTGGTCTGATAGCAGGGATTTCAGGAAATCCAAACACTCAGACAGGAAATCTGAACACTGGATAAACATGCCATAATCTCCACAGATACAGTTAAAGTGCAGCGTCCCTGTTAACCCATTGCCTGCTGAGCCTGAAATCAGATCTGCGATATGAGACGCCTGGAAACACGAGCTGCCCGGGGGCTCCGCAGCCTGAGCGCTCAGAAGTCTGAGCAGCAGCCCTGCATTCAGCCCTGCCCTCGCCTTTTTTAACTCCGCTGATTTCTACACAGTGCTGCTTTAGTGAAAAGGTGCATAACTTTCCTCTGAGAAGGAGATGCACCCTGAGCCCTGCAGCAACCTGCCCAAACTCCTGTGTGCCACTGCTGTAGATACCTGGTAGTCCTGAAGTAGTTTTACCTTGTTCTTTTTCCACTTCTCTTTTGCTTTAACACAAGATTTGTATGGCTGGCTGTGGAATATTTCCCATATATTGTGGGATATTTGATGGTTTACTCCAGGCAAGTAGGGTGGGGATCCCCTGCTCCCTCCCCTAGAAATTGTCGGGACAGGCTACTTAAAGCAGCAGGGGAGTTTGGAGACTCCCTTTATGCCATTTTGTCAAGGAATGTAGTTCCATGGCAGAGGGGCTGGAACTAGATAACCTCTAAGGGCCCTTCCAAACTATCCTATAATTCTATGAATTGAAGAACAAACTCTGCAGTCTCTAGCAAAATTAAGATGAAGCTTGTTTGGTTGGTTATTATCAGAATATACACTTTGCTCTTTGTGTCTTGTGGTTCACTCGTCATCATAAAAATATCACTTATAGACTACATAATTTATTTCTTTTATATGATCTACCTTGGTTACACTATGAATGTAAAACTCTTAGCTAGTTACAAAGGCAAGGAGAAGCAAAAATATTGCATAGAGCTGACCCCTTGCTCCCATAGATGTAATTAATAAAGTGAAGTTTACATGAGAGTTGCCAAATTTAAATTCATAGTATTACAAGCACACACACACACACACACACACACACACACACACACACATACACACACACACACAAAATTAAGCCCCTGCATGTTTGCAGAATGGGAACTTCACTGTGTTTTCTGGAGGAGGACAATTGCAGGCTTCTCTGCTTTCCAGAGGTTAAGGACTCCTAAGGAAAGGGCCCACTTCCAAAAACATTTTCTCTCTCTGAAAATTGACTTTTTAGGAGAGTCGTGCCTAAAGCATGTTAGAAAGAAAACATCATGTCTTTAGATTTTCTGATTCTCCTAAGACTTCATAGAAATAAAAAGACAAAAATTAGTACCTTGAATTTCACTTGCTGGTGGAAGTAATTAGACACAGAGGTAATATCCACTGACTGGTGCCCTCGCTTAAGGCATTGGCAATTATCTCATCTGAAATGGCCCTAATGTGAGTCCCACTTGCAATATTAACCTGTATCATTATATAAAGTTTCCTGCTACGAACAAAATAGGAACACTATAGGAAAAGGCTTTCTTCAGCACCTTCTACTACTTGCAGTGTGTTTCTGCTTATTATTTCAAAGACAGAAGCTCTGGCAAACCAGCACTGGTTACAGCATTCCCTGGAAGTGGTCAGGTGTGGACATCATGCCTGGACTATGGAGTTAGGTTGTGTTGGCTGCAGGGAGCCTGGCAGCAGAACTGGGGTGGAAAATGGGGCTTTGGGGGCATTCCTTAGTCAGGAACTCTCGTCTGGTCTCCAGCATAATTCTGACTCAGAAAATATCTTCCAAGTTGGGTCCTCATGTTCCCAGTCATTCTCCTACTACTGTTTGGAAAGCATGAGGCTGGTGATGGGGGTCGGTCCCTGTGAGCGTGGTTGGAGCACTGGTGGCTGCATCTGTTCAAAGAGCTGGTAGAACAAATACTTGACTTTAGGGGCATGAAATCATCTGCCTTGCTTAGCACGTGCTGCATGAAACAAGGACCAAATGGTTGCTTGATGATGTCAGGAGGGAACTGGTGGAAAAACAGGGAAAAATTAAAACATGGCGGGGTTGAACATTTTTTTCTTTTTTTTCTTGTTCCATGTGCTTTGCCAGTAAGCTATTTCAGTTATTCACTTTTTTTTTTCTGTAGAAGTTCTTCTGTTGTCATAGTATTTTTCACCTTCTCTTTTCTTGTGTCTTCCCCTTAGTGCCACTTTTCCAGTAGCAAAAGGAAAGCAAAAAATAGAGAAAAGGTATAAAGTGCAGACTTTTCAGTATAACTGGACAGAAATTTAAAAAAAAAGAGAGAAAATAGGCATAAAACTTCAAAATATGCATTTTGACCAAAAAAAAGCCTATTGAGAGACTTTTCATTTGAAAACGTTCAAGCAGCTCTAGAAAAAAAAGGAGCTGGGGGAAGTGGGATATAATTTATTACCACTAACATCTGCTGTAAATCAGTTAGGTGTAGGCAAACATTCCGTACCAGGGCAGAGTTAGGTCAAGGTGAGGGGGGATAAAGCAATAATTAAAAAGACTAGTGTCCTCCATCTACTTTCAATAGGCTGTAAGCAGAAGAGCAAGTGCTTGCGGCAAAACTGGGGTTTTGTCTAGAAAAATTTCAGAAGGGTGAGGAGGGAATCATTTATATTCAATGGAAAACTATCAGTTTATAACACATCCCCAACAATTTCCAGAAAGAACCACAAAAAAATTATACTTTTCTGGTTTTCCAGTTAAAAAACAAGTAGGAATAAAGGTTGTGCTTATTGTGAAAAGTTTAATTTTATGACACATTTGTGTTGAAAAACTCTGCAAAAAGATGTTATTGTCCATCTTGGGAAAAAGGGAGAACAGGGATAGCATGGTAGGCAAAATAATGAAGCTGACAATAATAAATTTTACAGAAACATTCCAGCAGAAATAGGATATAAAGAAATTTTCAAACTCAGGCAAGCAGAGTTATCAAAGCTAAAGAGTGGATAAAGATTCCTGGAAGGGCACAGCAGCTGCAAAACATCCCCCATCACCTTAGGAAAAAAAATGCCAGTGGCCTTACTCAGTACAGATGTGAAGATGCTTGCTTTTAAATTGGGAAAAGCCTTCAACCACATCCACCTTTGATTGTACCCGCAGCAGCTGAGCTTTCTGATCACTCGCTCTGTATCCCCAGGATGTAGCTTTGTGTATTCTTAGAGCTGATAACAAAATTGTCACTTCTTCCACAAAGAACTCTATGGCTACTGAATTAAGACAAGTCTGTTCATTAAAGATTAAAAGGTTTTAGATATGCGTGCGAAAGATAAAGCACATAAAATCATTATTGAGATCATGAACAAAATGCTCAAGAAAATTATTGTCAACCTATGAGGCCCCAAGCTCTGTTACTTTTCATGTTTCAATTACAAGCCCTATCATTATAATAGTTAGGATATTTTTTTTTTTCATTTAGATTTGAAAAAAAGATCAGTTCTTTACCACCCTACTTATTGGATTTCAAGAAGATTTCAACAGAATAATTAAAACATTTGGAGAAAGAAATTGCAGGTCCCAGTTTTGTCATTCTACACCCTTCAGTCACCTGGAGGCTTTACATCCTTGAAAAAAATTACTTAATATATTCACGGGAAACTAATGTACTTTCCATTTAGAGCATGGCCAGCCCTGTGTCTCAGCCATCCCAGACCTCTCTCTCTCTCTCTAGCTACCAGAAACTGCCAGAGAAATACTGTGACACACTAAACCACGTTCCCTAATCACACTGTGACTCTTATCTGGATTTACTACAACATATACTAAAACTTTGCAAATGTTAGAGAAAATGAGTAGAAAACACGATCCAAAAGGATTTCATAAACACTGACACAATTTTTCTTATAAACACTATTTTTCTTGAAAAGTTCAGTAATTAACTTGTTTAGGGACTTCTTGCTGCACTACAAAACTATCTCTTTGTGCACTGGCTTTCAATTCTAACATTTCCTTGGAGATCGCTGCCACTTTTATTACTGGTCCTGCTCCTTCCCAAATGAGCAGCCAAGAAGGTTTACTTTTGAGATCAGCATCCCTGCTGGCAATGTTGCACTAGGAAAAGCACCAAGCCCCCTCCATCCAGCAGCAAACCATGTGCTCTTGCATTACACAAGAAACATTGCCACTTTCCCCACTGTTCATTCAGTGAAATACAGCAGAAGCTGTGTTCTAACAGGTTTAACAACATGTTTGTACATTTATTAAGCAAATAGCACCTCTTAATGTTATGAAAAGGTCCAGGCATTAGAAACTGCCTTGACAAGAAGCACTTGACCCTTAGTGGTACCTACAGGCTGCACTAATGCACAGGAGGCCATGCATGTTTCATTTACAACTGGTTTTAGTTTTCTTTTTCGAAATAAGAAAAAACCCCAAACCCTGAAGCATTTCTTTTTTTGCATCTCCTTCATTGTTCCCTGTTGCAATGGCAAAAATGGCAAAAAAACAGTGGCAAAAAACCTACTATTTTCGTAGTCCTCTCTTCTCCCCTCTGTTTTCTTTCCAGTGTGGCCTCTGAAGGCAGGAAACCAAAGACATGTACAAAACTTTTTTTACCATCTCTGCTCAAAAATGCTGTATAGAATATACAGTAAAGGGTACTAAAGGAAGCAAATGTCATGTAGAGAAGGTCCCCATGGTGTCAGCGTAGCTGCTGGCTTCATCTTTTCCCAAGGATATGTGGACAGTCCAGATAATGTTGAGAGACAACTATTATGCACCACAGACCCAAGTTGCAATAAAAATGTTGTGTGGAGAAATCTGACTGTCTCTACATCATTCTTGATAGGTTTCCAGGATGTCAGTTGAGCTGAAACAGCTGGGTTGGAAGGACACCTTGGACATGTGAGAGTCACACTGGACTTATTCTCCAATTGTCACTAAAGTTTTCCTTGGTTTCCTTTTTAAAAATTGTTGAAAAAGATGCCTCCGCAATGTGGTGTCACTGGTTTGTTACAGAAAACTTAAATGACAAACAGAAGTCAAGAATTACAGACATTAACAAACAGTATGACAAACCCCAGTTGATCACCAGATTTGTTTAGCAATTAGGGGATTTTTAAAGAAAAGAGACGTAAGCTTCTCGTGATCTGGGTCTTTGGAAGTCATATGAGCAATTATTTTAAGCTGTTTTACAAATGAAGACTAAATGTATACATAAAAATTAGTGCTATATTTCTTGTCAATCCCTTATCACAAGGAGCTGAGCATTTGAAAGTATGGATAGGTGCCATGAGACTTGTCATAGACATGTGAGAGTCAACACTGTTATAAATGCTGCGAGCATCACATGCTCTAAGTACTGAATATTTGGATGCAACATAGGCTGTGAGCATGAGTTGTTAGCCTGGAGAACTTTAGAGTGATTTTAGAGTGATCCAGAAAATTAAAGGACACTGGGAAAATAATATTGTTTCTAATTGTATTCACAACTTTTGGAAATAGGGGATGGCCATCATGGAAACATGCCTACAAAGAGGAAGATAAACTCAAATTCATTTTTTTTCCCATGATGGTAATTGATTAGGAGTTTAAATTTTTATGCTTATGCATATGTGTGTGTGTGTGTGTGTGTGTTTGTGTGTGTGTGTGTGTGATCAAAATCCAAACCCTAGAATGCTGATGAGGAAACAGGACTAAGAAACAAAACCAAAGAGTAAAATAGAAGTCTGCTGTGTTATGGCCCTGATGTATGTAGATGAGAAGGAGATGGCCCAGCAGAAGGTTGGGACTGCTGCAGAAAGATGTGACTTTTGCAGGGAGAAAACCAGGGCAGCGTGCATGGTGGGGTGGCCTCTGTTAGAGCCAGTGAGTCAGAAAGTGCTGTATCCCATACTCAGAAGGGCTGCAGTGCCTGTCCTCTGCTACCAATGCACCTGGGACCAGCACCAAAGAGGTTTGTGGGGAGCAATAAGGATTAGAGAAGAGACTTGCTGTTGTCACAGAGACTGCAGCACTTCCCCAAAGAAGGAATGGGCTCTGCAGATGTCTCATTTCCATATTTCTCCTCATTACATCACTGTTCTGGCTTACACTCTGGTTATAGGCTTCTCTTTGGGAAAAGCTCCTTCGTCTCTTGTGGGAGGTGGTGGCTGCCTTCATCCCACTCTCGCTTGCTGTGAATCCCTCTGCAAGTGTTCACCAGTTGAAACACTCATCCCAGCTCAGCCAGGATCTCTCATTTATCCTCTGCCATCTTATCATTGGAGGTTTCAAACACCGCATCTGTTTGAGGTCTACAAAGCACATCCATGGAGGAAGATCATACAACACCATGCATTAATTTATCCCCTTTCTGAGTGACACTTCTTGGGCTAAATATCTTGCATTCCTACCTTGTAATTTCAGCACACACTGCTTCACCAGCTTTGTACTTCAGAAGGAAGTACCCACATTCCCTGATGTTCAGGGCAACCACAAAGTAGTGTTCATGTGGTTCTTTTCATGCAAACAAGGGATTGTGACTTTTCCTCTCATGGAGGTCAGATGAGAGATCTGCTACTCAGTCTTTGGTTACTCAGTGACTAAAGGCTAGAGGTTTATAGCCTATTCCAAACACCTTAACACCTTCTGACCGGCCTTTCTTCTGCCTGGGGCCCAGACCACACTCTGCCCCAGTGGCTTGCCCCTTCTGATCCATATTTAGTCCTAGGAGGCAGATTAAATTGTT
This sequence comes from Promerops cafer, assembly GCA_013398275.1. NCBI lineage: Eukaryota > Metazoa > Chordata > Aves > Passeriformes > Nectariniidae > Promerops > Promerops cafer. The sequence continues at coordinate 8,133,181 of VZSE01014922.1, forward strand.
AATGAAGTTTCATTAAGCAGGTTCATAGTTAATGCCAAGTTCAAGCTCTTATGCTGGCCTTGGTCAAATCACCCAAACTTCACTTAAAGTGACAAATACAAGGACACAGCCAAACTGCTGTCTAGTTGTGTTTTGTCTTAATCCCAGCCTGAAGCAGGATAAAAGGATGTGCAGCAGCCCTACTCCACTCCACTCAAACATTGCCCTGTGCCTTCTGCTTAGACAAGACACAGCCTAGGTCTCTCTGGCTACACCTTTTACCTTGATGAACTGTGCCTCAGGTTGGGGACCATTTTCTTGTTAGGTGTTTTATGTTGGCTACGTTTGCACTGTCTGTAAGGTCTGCATCTCGATTTCCATCTCTGTGCCTGAATTTTCTCTGTATGGTGAGCCCATGGCCTTTCTCAGACTGAAGCCTGAGTGAAAGCCAATGTCTAATTGATGCAGATGATCAATAGAATAGGATATTTCAGTTGGAAGGGACCTAAAATGTTCATCTAGTCCAACTGCCTGACCACTTCAGGGCTGACCAAGCATGTTGAAAAGGACATGCCCTTATACCTCTTAAACACTGTCCAGCTTGGAGTGTTGCCCAACCATCTTGGAAAATTGTTCCACTATTTTGACACCCTCCGAAGCATGTTGAATTAAGGGCAAAGCAGCCTGGGGTAGGGTCTAGAGCACAAGTCCTATGAGGAGCAGTTGAGGGAGCTGAAGGTGTTTAATCTGGAGAAAAGGAGGTTCAGGAGAGACATTATTGCTCTCTGCAATTGAAAGGAGGTTATAGAGAGGTGGGGGTCAGTCTCTCTTCCCAGGTAACAAGTGACAGGACCTGGGGAAATGGCCTCAAGTTGCACCAGCTGAGGTTTAGATCGGACACTGGAAAAAAATATCCACAGAAAAGGTGGTTAAGCACTGGAACAGGTTTCCAAGGGAAGTGGTTGAGTCACCATTTGCAGAGGTATTTAAAAAAGCACGTAAATGTGGAATTTAGGTTTAGTAGTAGTTTACCATAGTTTAATGGCAACTTGGAAGTGTTGGGTTAATGGTTGGTCTTGAAGATCTTAAAAGTATTTTCCAACCGAAAATGACTCTGTGATTCCATGAAATGCTTCCTAATATCAAGTCTAAACCTCCCCTAGTACAGCTTTAAACCATTCCCATATCCTACTAATGAATCCCAGGGAGAGGAGCTCAGCCCCTCTATCTCCCCCTCCCCTCCTCAGGAGCTGTTAGAGAGCACGAGGTCACCCCTCAGCCTCCTCTTTTCCAAACTAGACAGGCCCAGAGCCCACAGCTGCTCCTCACAGGACATGACTTCCAGCCCTCTCACTGGCTTTGTTGCCCTCCTCAGGAAACCCTCTTCAATGGTGGGTCCCAGAAATGTGCAGAAAGGTCAAATACAAGCTTGAGCCTTAAGCCAACACAGACACAAAAACATCTATCTGCCTCAATTCTCCAGGTACATAATCACAACATATGATCTTACAACACATTACTCGGACACAGGTTGCACAGATGCTCCAGGAATGGGATTTGTAAGGCCTAAACATGAGTTTTAAGGATGGGATGATGTCTCATATTTCTACCATCGTGGCTCTAGTGGTCAAGTTGGATTCTTTGCTGTATAAGAAACTAGAGAAAATGTCATGCAAGGCAGACTGGATTACATCAGTTTTCCCTGTCTTGCTTCAAGACTTCATATACATTCAATATGAAAGCTTGGTTTTCTTGCTTAAAATGTATGAGAAGTTTAGAAGAAAGCAATATTCTTGTCTGGGGAGCTCCCAATCAAATTATTTCTAAAATAAGCCTGAAATCAAGAGCCACTACTGTTAGCTCCATGAAAAAGGAGAGGAATATTAACTTCTGTGGGAGGAGCTGTACCTTAAAAAAATGTTGCTATTGAATGCAAAGCTGGTATGGAAAGCTCACGTAATTGGAAACACATGTTCCTGGCTGCAGGAGTACAGTACATAAACTGCAGGAAAAAAAAAAAAATAGAAAGGACACAGAATATTTGAAAATATAGCAAGGGAAGTCAACATTTTACAACTCGTTAATAGTGACTATACCTGAAATATTGTTTCACCATTAACCTTAAAAACACAAATGTATCTGCTGACTTTCTGTTGTACACTAACTTTAAAATAAAATAGAGATCTCAGGCATGTTGGATGATAGTATTACATAAGGAGAATATTTTAGTAAACTATCTGAACAAAGATGACTCATAATGATACAGATGAATATTTTATTTTAAACACAAAATGTTGTGAATTACTTAGCACCTAAAAATAACACGCCTCCTCTTAACTTTCAATGAACTATGTTGACGTTTGCAGGAGTTTCTAAGTTTTTCAGTACAGCAAATCATCCATCTTTTGTAGTCTGTTAACAGAAATATCTTTTTCAGGCCAAAGCTTCAAACCCAAAGCACACATAAACCCCCTCACACCCACACTCCCTTTGGTTTGCAGCTTTTTGTTCCGCCTCTCCCTTCTTGGGTAGTAAAAGCCACAGGAGGAAGGAAGGCTGTGAAATCTGCTCAGAAAAATTAAAATTCAATGCATACTGTAAAATATACCATAACCATACTGTAAGAGAGTGTAGATCAGTGACTTAAAGCTGCGTGGGTAGAGCTGTGGCAGAGCTGCCTCTTCCCCATCTTTTGTCACTTAAGTTTCTTCCTCTCCGTGTTGGATATGTGAATATGTAGTTTTCACTTCTTGATTAATCCCTGATTTATCCTCCCTCTATTCTCAGCTGGGGCAAGTTTTGTGGTTCTCAGATGTCTGTGCACTGACCCAGCTGCAGTCTAGATCAGCCCTGGTCAGCTCAGGGCTGGCATATCCTACATAGCAAGGGTGTCTCAGGCAATTTTGGTCATGGAAACTTACATCTTTCTTAGGCCCTGTGCTCTTCAAAATCATCATAAATGACTTGGATGCAGAACTAGAAGGAATACTAATCAAGTTTGCAGATAATACAAAATTGGAAGGAGCCATTGACTTCCTCAAAGGCAGGAAGGCCCTGCAGAGAGACCTCAGCAAATCAGAGGACTGGGCAATCACCAACCATATGACGTTCAATGAGGGAAAGTGCTGGATTCTGCACCTGGGATGGGGCAACCCTGGATGTGTGGATAGACTGGGGAATGAGAGGCTGGAAAGCAGCACCACAGAAAGGGACCTGGGGGTCCTGGTCCACGGACAGTTGAATGTGAGCCAGCAGTGCCCTGGCAGCCTGGAGGGCCAGTCCTGTCCTGGGGGGCATCAGGCACAGCATGGCCAGCTGGGCAAGGGAGGGGATTGTCCTGCTCTGCTCTGCACTGGGGCAGCCTCACCTGCAGTCCTGTGTGCAGTTTTGGGTGACACAATGTAAGAAAGACATTAACCTGTTAGAGAGTGTCCAAAAGAGGGCAACAAAGATGGTGAAGGGCCTTGAGGGGAAACCGCATGAGGAGTGGCTGAGGTCACTTGGTCTGTTCAGCTTGGAGAAGAGGAGACTGAGGGGAGACCTCATTCCTTGTGAGGGGAAGCAGAGGGGCAGACATTAATCTCTTTTCTGTGGTGACCAGTGACAGCGCCTGAGGAAATGGCCTGAAGTTGTGTCAGAGGAGGCTTAGGGGAGGTTTAGTTTAGATATTAGAAAGAGTTTCTTCAGCCAGAGGCAGAGGGTGGTTGGGCACTGGAACAAGCTCCCCAGGAAAGTGTTCACAGCCCCAAGCCTTATAGAATTCAAGAAGTGTTCAGACAATGCTCTTGGGTACATGGTGTGACTCTTGGGGATGGTGCTGTGCAGGGCCAGGAGTTGGACTCCATGATCCTTGTGGGTCTCTAACTCAGCTTATTCTGTGATTCTGTGGTATATGTTGGCTTTCAAAGATGTGAAAGCATATGTCTGTTTGAAAAGCCATATTCAAACTGTCGCATTTCAAGCCACTGTCAAATTTCTAGTTCTTCTAATGGATGAGTGAAGTTTCATGTACAAGGCCTCCACAGTGCTGTAATATGGGGGGTAGGGGAGGAGGTGGAAAAGGAGCTTTCCCTGCAAATTCATCATCTTGGATGACTCAAGCCTTTAAAGTTACAGAAAGAAATAATTATTTAAAATAGATCAGCCTGAGACAGACAGCTAAGGTAGAAGTAGTGGCAGAAATAGCTACAGCAATAGTGAACTAAATTTCTCAGGGGTTTTATATGGCTGAGGCTATTTCAGTATTCAATGGTGCTTCTTGCAAAAGCTTGTAATCCAAAGGCCCTGAAGTCAATAGGAAACTTTCCCTGAGTTTTTTGGTCTTCAGGTCAGACTTCTGAATCATTCAGTGCTGTACCTATTCATAGGGAATACAACATACGTGGTCCATCGAAAGCCAGTTCTAACACTGCATATCAAAATTGGCATAATCTTGCATTTCACACATTTCATTTCCTCTCTTTGCAATGTCTTTTGGCTTCTGATTATCATGGGCCATCTTAAATGTTTGGTTTAATGGCTTTTCTTCTGCTAAATGCCAGGTAAATTATCTCATCTGTGAAAAAAAGGAAGGGATCCTTCAGAGGACAGACAGAAATAGATGTTGTATGCAATGGGATCTTGAAAAGCCAGCACACTGACCAGAGTATATTATTTCAATAAGAGTAGAAACTTATTCCCACACCTACAGGTGTTTTCCAGCTTTTCTGTGATGAGCTCCACATCTCAATAAAGAAATTGCCTCATGGGCACTTATCCTCCAAGTCATTGTGTAACATCCCTGTGGCAATTTACATTACATGGAAAACCATACTGAAAAAGCATTTGTGACTCCTTTTAAGAGGCACAAAGAAGCTTTTCCTCCTCTTTAGAGGAATATGGGTTTTGACCTTCCTGTAAAAGTTGACCGTGCTTTCTGCTTTTGCTGTTTATCTCATCTCTTCTCCTTCCCTTGGCTCTGATCCTTTCAGATGAAGTCCAGGGTGCAAATCAGCATACTGCAGGCACAGTGAGCTCACCACTGTGTCATGGACCACAGCTGAGGAATCTCCATGCCAGTCCCTTTCTAGGGTGAAGTTTCACTGTGACATGCAAAATGCTAACAGGATCACAGATCTTATTTAAAAGCAAAATAAAAGAAAGGCAAATCAACACCCACAGTGATTACTTCAGAGGGAGCTTTACAGCCAAGGATAACACCTCTCCCCAATGCATTCTGCTGTATTTTTCCAGGGTCATTTGCCTTGCTTTTGCGGAAACAACAGGATGGCACTGGGACCTGAATTCTGACTCTCTGCTGTTTCTGCTGTTCTGGATGCTGATGCTGCTCTTTCACAACAGCTGAGTTAGATCCAGATGGACATGTGAGTTATCTTTTCTCTAAAGAAGAAACATCAACTAAACCCCTGACACTTTTATATAGTTGAGAAGTTGCTTCTGTCATTTCTTGGCATGAGACTATAGACTATTAACATAGTCTAATTGCTTATGGAAATACCAGATTGTTTCTTGTTAAAGTAACAGATTCACATCCATTCCCATTCATTTTAAATATGTGATTTTCCTCACTTTCACATAAAGAATATGCAAAGAAAAAGATTTTTTAATTGGACTTGTGGAGATGAGCGTGTTTGAAATTTAATGGAAAAATGGAAAGAAAGGTAGAGTTGACATTACATGTAACTGCCCAAGAAAAGTATTTCAGTACATAGAATAGTATATAACTTTTGTGAACATTATTCCCTTCGTACAGGAAAGACAAATCTTAAAAGACTGGTCTGTTCTAAGAGGCTTCTTTAGGACCTGTCTGATATCTGCTCATATCATGCCATGGAGGACAAGCAGCAGGGATAAGAAAATAATATGACAGTGATTAAAGGTAGAAATACACATAGTAGCAGCAGGAAATTCCTTTTAGCTTATACCTATCTCAGATTTCCAGCTACTTAATATCAGCTTTTGTTGTCAGATTTTTAATGTTTGTTTATATTTAAAAGAAGAGTTTTTTTTTTTTAACCAGTCAAAACATGTATTTGCATGGTTCACATAAAGCAAAAACAGAAAACTGAATTGCTGGGATGCAATCCAGTCAAATATCTGACATTTGGTACATTTTTTCTAATTTAGAAGACTTTAATAGTTTCATAATAATAATTAATAATATGAGGAGAGGTCATCTGAGTGTTCTTGACCTAAGAAATATGGTGACAACTGCCACAGAAGAAGGTTGCAGAAAACAGGAAAAAGGAAGGAAGCCATGGGTAGCCTTCACTTCAGATAACCTATGACTTAAGTGACTGATTCCTTTTCTGAGCTTTTCCTTTCTAGGAGCTCTTGATGCTCAAGGGAGGGTGTGACACAATGCATCTGATGATGGCAGTGTTAACTCCAGAGCTCTGGAGGAGATTGGCCAACGTCCAAGAATCAGGAGCCTCTCAAACATGCCGCATTCTGATAGCAAGATTGCAGTGGTGGAATATTCCTCTCACATCCATAGGCAGGATGTAATATGTGCATTACTCACATAAGGTACTGCGCCATGTTCACAGCTTTTCCCTGAGCTCACTGCTAGAGCTGAAGCGTTGGAGGGGATTAAAGGGAACATTTGCATGCAGTGAAATCTCGAGTTGTTCCAATGTCAGTGAAGGCTGGGGAGCCACTTTCCTGCAGTCAAGCATGCTGAGCAATGTCTGATTTTAATACAAACCAAAGCTCTCCTCAGCATGAGTGAAGGTTGCAGTGTTGTTTCTTCACGTCATGCTTGTTCTCTAGGGGTGTCTGGGTCATCTGCTGTGTGTACAGAGACATTGTCCCTCACTCATCAGGGCTCCAGCAGCTGCTCCTTGGTGTTCAGAAATGCAACCAAGGCCACAAGAGAGCAGGAGCCCATGCTGGGAGGGTGAACCAGAAAGCTGGAATTACAGCACTTGGATCTTGGCCAGAAACACCAGGGTGAAAAAACGAACCCTCCAAATGAGCTACTGAGACCTTATGTGGTGGTCACCAGCAGGATGTTTGTTTTCCATCTCCTCCATGGGGCTGCACACACGGCCGCAGTTTCCCATCTTAAAGCTGTGCTGGGACTTTTGTTCAGGACTGACTCAGAGGAAATGGTGCCCCTCAATGGTGGCATTCATTCAATGGTGAATCACTGTGTGACTTCCCCCAGTTTGGGGGTTTTCCTTAGAGGCCTTAGAGCTCATTCTGCAGCCTTCCTTCCCAATGGATGGATGGATGGAAGAGCAGGATCTGTGAGATGGCAGCACAAAGAGCATCCACACTGCAGGCAGGACACGCTGTGAGCCCGCTTGTTGCCCCAGGCCTGCTTCAGCAAGCCAATACACATATGCTTAACTCTACACTTCTGAGGCATAATCCCATTAATTTAAATGGGATTACTCATGGGCTTAAATTCCTGCAGGATCAGCAGCGAGGTCTGTTGCTGCAGCTGCTGGGTACAGTACAATTAATGGTGTAACAAGAGTTTTGCTCATTCTATACCCAAGGGCTGCCTTGCTGAACATCAGCATTTCTCATAGCCTCAAGCTTGAAAAATGAGCCCTTCTTCAATTCAGAGGGCTCCTGGGTTTTAGCTTTGCTTCATCTTCCTTTACCTGCAAACCAGTCTTTCCTAAATTGAACTCTCCTATGGTTTCTGCCTCTTCTTCCTTGTCCCCAGGCTGCATGAAGGATTTTGTCTCTACCACTGCTTGTGGATCAGTGGATCACCTTAGCTGCCTTGATCAGTACAGTACAGTGAAACGCACACAAGCACACACCCACCCGCCCCCGCTTATCTTCTCTAAACAAGCATATTTCCTCCTACTTAACATCTTTCTGCTAATCTCCACCATCCTGCTAGAGCAGGCTGCCTCTGAAAAAAAAATAGCTTCTCTGTTTGCCCGTAGGTAATTTTTGTCATTGTATCCTAGTGTCAGCCCGGAGGTAAATCCATTTTCTGCAGGAGAAAAGTTAGTTAAAGCTGAGGATGAAAATATGACCTAAAAGTACTTCCCCCCCACCTTGCTTTTTTATATGGATGGATATTTTATTTTCTATGTGGTATCTGATTTTCTATCTGAAATCATCTGACCACTTATATTTTAAATGAATCAGTAAGGCTGTGAAGTTGGTGACTTTATTTTAACAAATAGCTTAATGAATTAATTAATCAATAGCTTGCTTTTAAAGGCTTATGCACAACCTTAGTACATATAAGTAAGTCTAACACATAGAATCAGGAGAGTCAGTCTCTGAGGGAAAGTGAATTGCTTTTGTTTAACTGCATGTATTTTAACATTTTGGGCTTAGAAAAAAAATAATTCTCCCGCTGGAGACCTTTTATGCCAAGTTTGAGCCTGGAGCAACTTTTTATGGCTCAGTTGCAGTAACCCCTTGAATATGGGGGTTTATAATGGAAAGTCTGACTAGCTCCCAGCTAAAGCACTTCTAACAGATGTTTCTGTAATGAAAGGGCTCTGCAGAACAGGCAACAGAGAGCAAACTGTATTTTGTATTTTGCAAAGATTACAGATGATTGTGCACAATTTATAAAGTAATGGTGGCTTTAACCCAAAGCTGCACACTCACACCAGGCTGTGCCCTGTGTGTGTGCACACATTAACAGCAGAACCAACTGTTGAATGTAACTTTTGTATAGGTTTTAAAATACAGGTCACTTTGCTCTTCTGAGCAGTGATTTGGTAGTGATGGTGCTGACAGGTATGCTTTCATTCAGAGTGCCCTGCAGATGGATGATCAGTACTCCATTAAACTGGTCTGAGTAGAAACCTGTGGCTCAGGGGAATTGATTTGACACTTTAGGACTTCCTTCTCTGTACTGTGTCATCTCCAGCAGTCATAGACATGGCAGAATGGATCTCCTGGTCTCCTCCAAGGGGCTGATGGGTGCAAGCTGAGTGCTCGGGTGTGCTGCGCTGGTTTGTCCCCATCTGGTTTGTGCGCCCTGGGGACAGTGCAATTTTGAGCAGATTGGGAGACTCTGGGGATGAAACTGGGCAGAGAATCAGGAAGCTGTGTCCTTACAGCACGTTCTAACCTCAGAGACCCAGATGTCTTGGCCCTCAGTCATTGGAATGTTGAAGCCTGTCTTAAAACAGAATTATTAAGAGGAAAAAAAAAAAAAAAAAGGGCTCGTAACTCCCTAGAAATGGAGGTCTTATATCTGGAAATGTTACCAGAGGGTATTTTGGCTTTTGTTCTAACCTCCCCGTCAGTGCTCATTAAGTGGAGCGCAGAGTCACTGGACCATCATCTGAGGGTGTGTTTGATGGTGCTGTGGAGACCTTGAGAGGCAGATGCAAGGCTTGCAGAGCCTTCCTAGGCAGGATTCAAATGGCATTTTTATGTCACACACACATTGATTTGTTCCAAATGCCTTCTTTTTTATGATCATGTTTTACCAGTCTGAATTCCTTTTGGGTGAGCAGCAGCAACAATATGTAATTAACGTTCTCCTGGTTAATGCTCTGTTAATGTGCTGTACCCAGAAAAATGTGGTCCCTGGGGCTGTATTCATCACTGCCTTGCAGGCAGTTTGGAGTAACTGTGTTCCCTATGTGAAAACTTCTCTTTTCTCCATCAGTGCAGGGAGCAGAGGCATCTGTTAGTACTAAATGGCTGAGATGAAACTGCTTACAGCATTCTTCAAGGGACAGCAGAGGAGAAAAAACCCTGGACTGACTTTATCAATTTGCATTTGCTACAGCATGTTATTTTTAGGGCTTAGTTAACATGAAAGCATGTGGGTTCAGGAGTTCGTTCTGGAGTGGGCTCCTCCCTGCCGCAGTGGACCTGAAAGGATTCCAGCTTCCCATTGTGACAAAGCCACTCTACCCTTTCAGGGCAGCTTGTGGCATCAGTGCATTATCCTCTAAGCTAAATTGTCCACTTGTAAGTGTCTGGCCAGGTGGTTTTAACTTCTCAGTTATCTGCTCCATGTAAATGGTTTAGCCACTCTTCCATTTTCCTGACTTTCTGTCTTTGCTTTTTGTTTGTCATGGTTCTTCTTCCCAAATGCCACGTTTGATGCATCAGAGCTGAAAGGGTGCTCCAGCTGCCACAGGCTCCTGAGGACAGCACAGCCCACACTGGAGCTGGAGCTTCCTTGTCGCCCGCCTGTCCCTTGGACATGGATTCTCTAGTTGTGAGAAGCTCAACATTTTTATCAGCCCACCCTTATCTTTCTGTTCTGGAGCTATCAAGAAGCAACAGATAGCTTTTCTCTGAGTGATCCCAATAAATTTCTCATAATGGATTCAAATGGGGGAAAGTTATGTTTATCTTAGTGGAAGGACAAATAAGACAGTTATAACCACAAGCAGAGAGGAAAGCAAAACTGGAGCAGTGCAGTGCAGGAGAGGTCTCCAGAGAGCATTCCCTCCAGCTTACCCTTCAGCAGTCACTGTGGCTTAAAAGGATAAACATTTTATGCCTTCTTTCGCCTATGCCACAGCCGTCTCATCTGTTGGTAAATTTGGGCCTGTGCTGTTCTATCCTTAGCAGACCCCTAATAATCCTCCTCTGGAGGACCTGTTTTGATTTTTAAAGGAATTAGATTTGAAGGGCAATAAGCTGTAATCAAAAGTTCACTGCTCAGACTTAGGAACTGCTGATCTCTGATGTGCCTGCCAAAGCTGACTTTGGGCAAGGCACAGACATCCACATTTCAGTTGCCAGAAAAACCAATGTCTGTTTTGGACTGAAAGTTTCAGTAGCTCTGTTTCCATAACTAAAGATGCAATTAGCCACATTTAAGCCCACAAAAGTATTATCATTAAAATACATTGATGCTATATATGTTACTTTAATGGGAAAGGCTTGACAGCATATTGTACTTATTCTTAAGTGACTGATAGTTGCATCCACCCCAAGTGATCAATACTAGGTCAAATCTGACCTATGGCAGTGAGTGATTTTCACTACTTACATATGAATGTTATATATTTGTTTCCCCAGTGCTATGCATTTCCCCATACTTAGTATTTTAACCTCCTCTTCCACTGTCTGGCTTCTTGTCAGAGGCTGTGGAGGTTACCGAGGAGCCTGAGTGAACTCATCCATCCATTTGCTGACCATTTGAAATGCTGGATGTCTTCTTGTTATTTATCCTTTCCTTTCACTGAGGCTGAACAGTAAATTAGCTGAGAGTGCAAAGTGACATACTCTGAAACTTTAAATTTATGTGTGCATATATAAGAACCTCCATAAAAATGTATGAGGGTATTGCAGGAGTTGAGGGTGGGTTGCTTCATTTGGTCTATACAAAGGGAATCTAAGGTGCAGAGTGGTTGGGAATCAAACCTTTTAGTGCCCAACCTTTTAGAGTATGAGTGATAATGACAGATCTTAATCAGCAGCAGCATCTTGGTTTGTGACAGCATTAGCTTCAATCATTTATTGTCTTGATGCAGTTCATGGTAGCAAAGTGGCTATGAAAAATGAGGAGCAAGGGTTAATTTCTGGCTGCCTTTAAGCTGATGGCAGAACTCCTGATGACTTCAAAGGGTGAAGATCTCACCTCAGGTTTCAGCTGGTGTAAGTTGACATTCCTCCATATACTTCAATAAAATCAATGAAGCCCTGATGATTTATTGCAAGTGAGAATCCAGCCCTAAGGCTATTAAGGATTGTAATGTATAAAGCTATAATTATGGAGCCATAATTCCATCAAGAGCTTCTGGCAATATCATGGACCAGAGTAAAGTGAATTGTACAAATAAATGTAATGGTCTTGCAGGGCAGTGGAAATACCTTTCTCTCTCTCTAGATAGAACTATTAGCACAAAGATATTAAAATATATTTTATCCAATCACAGCAATAATTGGAAAAGAAATATTAGCTGCAGATGTGAGATTTCCAGGGCACTGAATCGAAACATGCATTTTGCAGCAGCCACTTCAAAATTGTGGAGGATTCCCTGCACTGCCATGATAACTCAAAGCAAAAAATCTCCTCTTGATTTTTATGTTATTTATCATTATCAATCAGCTTTGATAGTGTGGCTCAAATTTCAATGCTGGATGCATCCAGACAGCACATAGGTGTTTGGCCACGTATAACACAGCAATGTAAGGATGAGAGCTAATGGCCTCCAGTAACACCAGGAGATATTTAATTAGGTATTAGTAAAAAAAATTCACAGAAAGGGTTGTAAAGCACTGGAACAGACTGCTGATGGAAGTGGTGAAGTCACCATCCCTGGAAGCATTCAAAAGGTGTGGATATGGCACTTAAGGGCATGATTTAATCATGAACATGGTAGTGGCTCTAGGTTGATGGTTGGACCTGATGATCTTAAATGTCTTTTCCAAACTTAATGATTCATTATTCTAAAGCAACAGCTGTGTGTGCCTCATAATGTCCCCAAATGGCAGGAGTGGATGGAGCCCCACAGAGGAATGAAGACTCTGTAGGTGTTTGGGATGGAGGAGCATAGATTGGGTAGGATGAAATTTATAATCTATTCTTCTACCTTTTTTCAGCCCTCTTTCTCCATTCTCTTTATAAATCTGTACCTGGATAATTAGTCTCCCTATTAGACAAAGGCATATACAAATACCCAGTCATCCTGTTTTTGCATACACAAACTGGGTATATAAAGATGGATGTGCACCAGTGGGTCTTTGTTCATTTAAAAATTGAATCTCTGCTGGCCTCTCTGCAGCCTTTTGGGTCTCTGAAGCTTCAGGGGAAGCCAGATGTAATTAATCTTCACTCAGAAGATGCACCTGAATCACAACCCTGAGCCTCAAGCAGTCTGAGGCTTGAGGAAACACATGGATCAAGATTCAGTTTGGACTAGATGTGATAATTCTGAGGATACAGCTTGACTAGGCAAAAGCACACTTTTTGTGAGTCAGTCTCTTAAAATCAAGGCAGATAGAGGAAGAAATGAAAGAAAAAAAAAAAAAAAAGAAACTTTGGAAAAGTTAAAAGCTTTGAGCAAGATATTTTCCTCTGCTCATTTGCTCATGTAACAGGATTTTTCAAATAACATACTCAGCTGTTGGGCATGAGATATCACTCACAGCTCCAGGTATTTGTTGAAAAATGACTTCAGATTCAAGACTCCCTTGTGCCACAGTAAACTTTATTTTGTCTGTATTTGCTCAGTTGAAACTGTAAAGAAAATAAATGACAGATTTCCTCTGTGGAAAAGTCCTGCAGAATTTAACATTGGTGAAATCATGAGGATCTTCAAGGATAGGGAACTGTAGAAAAAATCAGAACTACCTCCTGAAATTCAGCAGATTTCCTGTCTATTCTACAGCATTTTATATGCAATTTCCTGTTAGAATTAAAATTATTAAAAAGCCCCAAAATAGGCATTAACAAGGCTGGAATTTCCTATTAAGTTGTGAAGGACTTTTCCATAGGGAATGTGGCAGGTTAACTACAGCATCTGAAAACTTTGGATCTGGCATGTGGTGGACTGAGTGGCAGTGAGAGCATCTGCCCTGGAAGGTCTGCAGCAGCGTCCCTCAGTGCAACCCCTGTTCCATTTTCTGCAAATGAAACCCAGCCAGGCTCTGGTTCAACAACGTGTTCACCATAGCCTCAAATCAGTCTCTGGAAAATCTCAGTTCTGAGTCTCACTGAAGTCACTGAAAATGAGGCATATAGTGGAAGTAAATTACTCAGTTATGCAGTGCTTTGCTGCACCAGGCTTAGGCCTGATCCTAAAATCTAAGTGCAGCTTTTTTCTGCCTTCAGTGGGCTCTAGGGCAGGTGCTACAACAGCATCTCCCCCACACTAGGATACATAACAGGTTATTCCACCCACTGGGTTTCTCACAGGATGCAGAAGAAGTGAGTGTAGCCTGAGGCTGAAGACATATGCACAAGTGAGATAAGGATCATATATGGGAATTTGAAGTGAGGCTGTCCTAGTTTATACAGCTGAAGATCTAATCCTGGCTGTCTAATAAAACAGTTAATCTTCAAAATCTTCTTGATAGACTGCAAAAGGAGCCCAAAACTGGCAATTATCTCTGTTTTTAAAATACTCCAGGCATACATTTTAACTATCTGCACATAATTCTGGGGAAGTGATTCACAGTGATGCTGGGGAACCTGAGGACGCCTCAGAATAAATTGGGCAGATGATAGCATACATCAGTTCCTCTTAGGAACAGAAACCCAATTTTTATTGAATCCTCAGATAAGGAAGTGTTATGGTTTAACCCTAGACAGCAACTAAGCTGCTCACTCACTCCCCCCACCCCTAGTGGGATGGGGAGGAGAATCAGAAAAAGATAAAACCCATGGGTTAAGATAAGAACAGTTTAATAATCAAAGTAAAGTAAAAAAAAAAAAAAAAAAAAAAAAAAAAAAANAAGAGAGATAATAAAAAGAGAGAGAAGAATAAAACCCAAGAAAGACAAGTAATGCACAATAAAATTGCTGACCACCCACTGACCAATGCCCAGCCCATCCCTGAGCAGTGATCAGCCCTCTTTCAGCCAGCTCCCTCCAGTTTATATTCTGAGCATGAAATTCTAGGGTGTGGAATATCCCTTTGGCCAGTTCAGGTCACCTCTGCTGGCCATGTTCCCTCCTGGCTTCTGGTGCACCTGCTCATTGGCAGAGCCCAGGACCCTGAGAAGTCCTTGGCTCAGGGTAAGCACTGCTTGGCACCAACCAAAACATCAGCAAGTTATCAGCTTTATTCTCATACTGAATCTGAAACACAGCACTGCACCAGCTATCTGGAAGAAAATTACCTCTATCCCAGATGAAACTAGGACAGGAAACCTCTTCTTTATATGGAAATCTTATGAGAACTGAGTGGGATCACATGCTTTAGTACCGAGTCATCGGCAAATTTCTCTTATCCCCATATACCTTGTTGCACATGGTGCCACACACTGTTCAGTGCTGAAATATGGTTGGTTTACTTGGCTGCCATGTGTCATCTGATTTACTAAACTGTGATGAGGCATACAGATGTTTAATTGAAATATATATAACTTTAATAAAGCTCTAAATAAGCCCGAGGAGCAGACTCCAGATACAAATTCTCGTGTTTAGAATAGTCTGTTTTCTAGTATAAGAAGCAATGTGTACTGTTTGTGGGCCAGCTTTGCTCTGGGTTGCTGCTCAGGCTGTTCACATCTCCGGTGTGTGGCGAGCCTGAAGGCAGTGGAGAAGTGGGTGGTGTGGAGGGGGACAGCACGGCCACCAGCACGGCCACCAGCATGGCCATCGGCACAGCCATCAGCACGGCCACCAGCATGGCCATCGGCAAGGCCATCAGCACAGCCATCAGCACGGCCATCGGCACGGCCACCAGCACAGCCATCAGCACGGCCATCGGCACGGCCCTCGCTGACAGCGCCGCGGGATCCCGGGCACTGGGCCAGCATCCCGGCGGGGCTGCACTGGAAACACCTGCAGTGCCCGGCTCTGTCTCCTTCCTGGGGTGTAGGAAGCCAGGCCGGGGCAGGCAGCTGGGAGTGCAGCAGTGGTGTGGGATGCAGGTGAATGCTCAGCAGATGGGCAGGCGTGCACCGAGAACCCCACAGCCTCTGGCTGCAGCAGATGTGGCGGATGTGAACTTGCTGAATAGACTCATGCTCAGATTAGTAATGGCTTCAGCTCAAGCAGAGATTGCTTTTCCCAGAACAGCAGCCCTAAAAATTCTCCCACACCATCGGCATTTTGGAACAGCTCTTTGAATCACAGAAGTCTTGTATTAACCTGAAGATACTGAAAACATCTAATCTCTATTTTGACTGATAAATTAAATACTGTTTGGAGGTTTTCTGTTTCAAAAGCACTGGAACTTGTCTGCACTGTCAGAAAAGTCTCCAGCGCAGTTCAGGAAGCAGCATGGGTCAGCCACCTCTCCCAGCAGGCAGCTTAGAAGAGGTTACACTGTTCTGGAGAGCAAAAAAGCTCAGAAGTACAGCTGCAGGCTATTCTAAGCTGGCTGGCCTCAGAGAACAGGCCTGGGCATGTTTAATTTGTTACCAGAGGTGCAGCTGCTGTGTCTCCTGGAGCACCATATGTAGTGAGGAGACCTGGCAGGGTATTGCTTGCAGGTGGGCATAGGGAGCACACCCACCACGGGGATAATGGGGACTGGAGACTTAATCCAGCCTCACAGGAGCTTCCCCATCACCCACACGTGACCTCCCATTCTGCAGCCTCTGGGTTGAAGTGGGACACCCAAAAGAGGGCACATTTCAATGTAAAGGCACAAAACACCCTCTCTGCAGTGGTTTCAGTCAGTGTCACTAAGTGAACCTGACAGAGGACCAGGCACAAGGGCAGAACAAGCATATTTTCAATGAGAGAGCTAATGGGGTCTCCACACTGTGCTTCAGGGCAGAAGCAAGGACATGAGGTCTGGCAGGCAATGCCACAGCAAAGGGGCGAGCAGCTCATCCCAGCACCTATGAAAACACAGGCTTTCTGCTGGTACAAACCTCGTGGGAGTGCTGGGGTTTAGCCAGACCCATTTGGGCAGGGACCAAAGATCGAACAATGCCACCCACGCCTGTTTGCAAGCTCAGGCTGCATCACTTGTTTAGTTTTTGTTTCTGCTTTTGGAGGATTATTGAGGATTTGTCACAGAGAGCAGTGCTGGTCTCTCCTGAAATGTCTGGATATGCACCAGCCGACACAAACCGTCTCTCCTGAGCTTTTCAGGTCACTGCACAGCCCCAGCAGAGCAGGATGGAGACTTTCCCATTGCCAGGCAGTCCTCCATGAGGGGCTGAGTGCTCCCAAGTGGTGCCCACACTTGCCTTCCTCATGAGTGGGAGCTGCTGCCTTTTCCCACCACTCCCATCTCCTCCTACACCTTCCCTGTCCTCCCCCTGCAAGACTGTGCTCCAGTGCAGTAGCTGTCTGTAAGCAAACCAATGAAAGATTATGTTTTTAATTAGGGTTTGATACTAATTGCCTTCAATGAGGCTATTTTCACATCACAGCTGACCAAAGCCAAAAGACATTAAGTCTGTCTCCCTAATAAATCATTCCTCCTGCTCTCCAGGGTTGGAGATGAACAGTGAATAGGCAATGTACACAGCACCGGCCTAATTGCCTCCTAAAATATGCAGGCAACTCCCACAGCAGTCAACAGAAAGGCTCATGTGCATCTGAGGGGGCCTTGTGTTATTACTGATGCTCTCACACTAAGGGGGCCATTGCTGCCTCTCCCATCCCTCCATAGCTCTGGCAGGAGTGTTTCCATGTCTGCCAGCCAGGAGGATGAGCTGGAAGCAGATGAAGAGGAGGGGGTATCTTTTTAAAGTCAGACAAAAGAAAGCTCAGCCCTCCCTTTGCCTACTTCCAGCCCTAAAACAAAGGCTGGGTATAAATCTTCCATTTCCACTGACTGGCCAGGTTTGGAGAGAGAGATGCCAGCTAGAGATCTCTGACACAATTAAAAAATCAAAAGGCTTCTGTGGATAAACACTGGTTTGGCACCACAGCCTGACAAATCCTTCCCTAATCCCTATGAAACCTCCCAAACCAGGCAGAGAAATGCCCAGGGAAAGTCAGCTGCTCTGAATTCATCCACCACCATCACTGCATGCAGCCCTACTCCACTGGGAGCTCCCGGTTTCCCCCCTCCATATCTCCATCCCCAGAAGCCCAAATTTGTCCTCAAAATCCTATCTGAACAGAGCCACTCAACCCTTTGAGCCCTCTGCTACTGCAAGACATTGCCTGGCCTTGGCTGTTATATTTTGTACCAACAGGGGAGACTTGATTCCTTGTTAAATAACAGACATCAGAAAAATAGGGCAGGGAGGAACTCCAAAGAGCTGTCTGGTCTCTCTCTCTGTCACTGCTGGTTAACATCAGTGAGAGCCTCCCTGCTCCTGGCAGAACTGTGCCCAGTGCCACTGAGGCAATGACCCCTGAGCCAAGCTGAGTGAACACCTTCCCTTTTGGCAGCTCGTGCAGGTTCCTCCCTGCTTCGTGATAAACGTATTTTTCATCTCTGAGTGCATGTGACAATTAATGGAGGCTAAGGGCCAGATCCCCACCTGGTATGAGTTGGCAGTGCTCTGAGGAACACAGCAGAGCTCTACCAGTTTAGATCAGATGAGATGCTGACTGTACTCCTGAAATCCCCACAAACTCTTTGAGCCAGTGCTGTTCCAGACTTTGCTGGGGCATCCATAAGAATTGTTTATTCCAGGGTCCCCGAGGAGGAAAAGTACTTTACGTGTTTAACAGCACAGCTGATGTGATGCTACACCTTGGAGCAGGAACTGGATTAAGGCAGGGAAATCAAGAACATTTCTTTCCCCAATCCTCCCATTTACAATGGAAAAATAAACCTCCTTATTAAACAGACGAAGGTTAAACACACTCACACACACAGACACCCAGAAAAGAGAAATATTGAAAGTACCTTTACATTGTCACACCAATGGGGTTGGGTTTCTGATTCTCTTATTTCACAACATGGCAGAGGATTTTAAAGGGATTGATGGCCCTGCAAGGCAGAAACTATTAAAATAGTGCCACTATTTTCTTTGGAAAGTACCTCACTGGCTGTTGGTTCTTGCTAGCAGAAAAAAATAACAAAAAACTGAAGGGATAAGACAAATATGCTCCTTCAAGAGTTTCTAATAAAATGATAACATTGAGCAAGGCTGCCAATATATTCCATGTCCCGATGCACTGCAGCAGAAGGGAAGAATTTAATATGCTTTGAAAATGCCAATTGCCTGTTGCCAAAGATGCATATGATCCCACTGGCAGCGGGGTAGGTGGCAGGGATTAAGATGTTAGAGGAGATGTCATCCTTCCCAGGCAATGTTAATTTCACTGAAGAAGACAATATGAAGACAGTCCTGTTTCCTGTGAGGAAGATTCCTTTTTCCCTCAGGGTTCACTCTGAATTCTCCATGGTGGCGAAACTACTTTTACAGAAGCCCTTTTTTCTCCCTGGAATATTTTTATGGTTACAGCAACCAGAATGTAGGTATGCTTCCATCTACAAAAGGGATTTCTGTGGCTTCTGTGGCTGAGAGCATTTCCTGGTTCTTTACTCTCACACAAGAGGTTGGGACAGATACAAGAGGCACTGTGTTTTGAGGGGAATGTGGCCCAAGGTCATGCCCAAAGCATAAGTCAAAAGAACAGATAGATCTTGTGAGTCCAGGGCTGGTATCCTGAGCATCCACTTTTCTGTAAGCAAGGTGTCCGTGTAGGAGTGGTGAAGGCCAATGTGTCTTCATTTCCTGGCTGTGCTGCTGCATCCCAGGCATGTGTCATTGCCATATTTTGTGGTTGGAATCAAACTGAGCTTGTATTTCTGGCCTTCTGAAGTGTCTCCAGATGATCTTCCTCTTTCCTTCCAACTTTTTTCCCCTTGTGGGTCTCCCTGGTGCGTTTGGTACAGACTGAGCAAAAATTTGATTCCTGGTCTGGTCAGTCCAGACTCCAGAGGCCTTTTTGTCACCCCTGCCCCACTTCAGATGTTTTAAACATATGTCTACATCCTTCCCTATTGGGGTGAGCATTAACCACACTCTTGACCTGAAACATGTGATTAGAAGCCATATTTCAGTGGGAGTTAGGCATATGCTTAAATTCTCTTCTGTTCTGAACTGATACTTTCTTGAACTGGAGCCTAAATTTTTTTGGTATGATCCATCTTTGCTCTTCCACATACCTTTACTGCAAAATATTCTGCAAGACATATATGTCTTAGTAAGTGTATTATTCTGGGGCTTTTCCACAAAAAGCCCAATTGATACATCACATACTTAACCTCTTGAACAAAGGAGTTAACTTTACAGGATCACTTTACAAGCAGTGGCCAAAGCTTTTGGATGGAAACTAGCTATCATGTGGTAAGCAGTTGAAAGAGCAAACAGCTTATTCATTATCATAGCATTGGTTTCAGAAACAAAACACAGACTGCAGAAAGAGCCGGTCTAGATTTCCAAACATGTTGCCTGTCCCATCACTGGAGCATGTTTATTTAAACCCTCTCTCTGTGCATGCAGCCAGTTGTTAGACTTAACTCCCAATTTCCTCACATTAGGAGTTTCGACCTGGACCCTACTGCTCCCACTGTGCTCTCCATCATGCACAGGGAGCTCCTACCAAAGTGAGCAGGAAATGCACTTCTGTACAGCTTTGACAGAAGCCCTCAGCTGGGAATCAAGCCCTGGGCACATTTGTCAGTGTAGGATGTTTGTGCAAGAGCACATGCTACTCAT
Organism: Promerops cafer; assembly: GCA_013398275.1. Lineage (NCBI taxonomy): Eukaryota > Metazoa > Chordata > Aves > Passeriformes > Nectariniidae > Promerops > Promerops cafer. Next base: position 8,153,377 of record VZSE01014922.1, read on the forward strand.
CAGATCCACAAGCTCCCCATGTTTGTTCAAAACTCTTTGAACAACAGTCCCATACTCTTTACCTTCTCAGTATTCTGCCTTTTTTCCCCCTTTTATTAATCATTCTCATGTCCAGGCACCCAGATGTGCTCATTTCACTTTCAACATAATGGATGCAGAGGCCATTAAAATGATGGCATAAGTCTGTTAGTGCTTGCCATGGAAACTTAACCCCTGTCAGCAAATGCTTGGTCACAGAAATGCTCTCATCAATCTGTCACTGCTGTCTTCAAGTCCTTGCTCTGGAAAGTGCATGTGGGCTAATCCTGCAGGATCTGGTCCAAAATTTACTGAAGCGAGTGGGAGTTCTACCAATTTATTGAACTTGGCACCATGATTTTAAGGGGGGAAAAAAAGCATTATAAGAATGAATTCAACTGCTTTAGGCAGACACTATTTATAATGTAACACGACATCATCAGAACCCTCTAAATTTAATTCAGCAGGACACCTACAATTTTTTACATGTCCACCTACAGCAGTATCAATTGGAAATACAAACCCAGAAATAAAGTGATTTCAGTGAGTTATTTTCCAGTTTTTTGAAGTTGGATTTAGGGAGATTTCAGTCCATTTCCTTTGCCCTGTACCCAGCTCTGTGTTACTGTGGGTACTGCTCAGTGGGGTGTGCTGGCTTGCTCTCAGGTATTGAGCCCTGCATTTATGGCTCTGCTGTGAATCATCGGCAGTCACGGCCACAGCCAGGCTGCAGCAATGAGGGAGCCACAGCCGGGTGAAGTGAGCACACGAGTAGCAGGGAGGGAGTGACAAAAATAGGGGAAACATGTTTTATATCAAAACCAGCCATCTGGGCCCACTGCCTGTCCAGTGGGAGTGGGCTGTAAGTGGGACAGTACACGGTCTCCAGGCTCCCATACTAATTACAGGGGAATTCAAGTCCCTTTGGGAATTCCCAGTTTAGACTCACAGCCTCAGCACAACCCACAGCACTGAGAAAAGCCAGCTTTGGACTTCCTAGTCCAGAGGGCTTGACTCCCGAGTCAGGCCCTTTGGCTGCACATAGGCTAGTGAGCTAAACAGGGCCAGGGCACTGGCTGGAGAGCCTCTCCATAATTATTAATGCCTCAAAGGTTTTGACCATCCCAACCACTGTTGCCACAGATTCTGTGGCACAGCTGGGAGGACAGCAGGGGACAGCAGGTAGGGAAGATGAAGCTGTTCTGGTCTGAGAATCAATGGTGAGAGATGTATCACTTCACTTGCCCTTAAGAAGATGCAAAGTGTCCTGGCTTGTTTTGTTTACCAATACAAGGTTTTCCTTTATGTTTTTCTTTTTGCCCAAGCATAATTTTTTACATCTAGGCTACATGACAACACTGTTCCTAACTGATATGGTGGAGTCTGCCTTGTCCATCCACGCAGATTAGCAGGAGCATCCCTGAGCAAGGAGACACCCAGAGCCGTGCGCTGATCCCTTTGACCATGCCACCCTCCCACATGCTGTGGTCATCATCTACCTCCAGAATCAAAGTCCTGGCACAGTTCCTGCTCATAATAAAGTCCATCACTCAGGCAGACAGTTTGCCTGGTAACACAGACCTGGATAGGAAACAGGCTTCCTGCTCTGGCATTGGAGGCAATAGGGATGAATTAGCTGGTTGGGTTTTGCTTTCAGTAACGGAGCTTGGGATCATCACTAGCAGATGAAAACCAACTTGAGATGCATCTTTGCATTTCTCTTGAATGACAGATGAATATGTATTCATAACTGTAACTTGTTCTGTTTTGGGATTTTTCTCCCACTGAACACAAACAAGAATCTCTGCAGAGATTTTGGCACAAAGCCTACATACATCTTGCCCTGGGCCAAGTGATGAGCAGGGACATAAATGTTCTCACACAGGTCAGTTCACAGCATGCATGAGAGCATCCTTGCTGCACACTGTGGGCAGAGAGCCTCTTTTCTTACAAGTAGTCATAACTAAAGGAATTAGCCATCCTTTCTTTGTGTAAAACTTGTGCCTGTAGGCACCTACCCCTCTTAAATACCTTTAAAATTCCCAGCCATGGTACTCAAGAACCACACTTTGAGCACCACTTGTAGCTGCCTGAGTGGTGGTGAAGGGTCAGTTCTCCTAGGACTGGGAAATGCTACAGACGTCATCAAAAGCAAAATAATAGCAGTAGCTGTGCTAAATGCATATGGACATGTGGGGCAGAGACACACTGGGTGCTCTGCGTGAAGGGCAGCCTTGCCTTGGAATCTCTGAAATGCTGCAGAAAGTAATGGGGGAGAGAAGCAGGAAACCACCTGGGAAGCCAAGACTTTTGTGGCTAAGAATGGAAGGAGAAGTGCTTTGGGTCTTGTGCAGCTGAGGATTTGCTGTGACAGGCTCATGAAATCCATGTTTGTGCTCAGGGCTGTGAGCTGTGCACAGCAAGGGGGGCTGTTCTGTGTGCTCAGCAGATGTGTGGGTTACTGACCCCAGGATTTAACAGCAGCAGAGCCCCAGTCATCTTTCTCTGGATGGATGTGGTCTTGTGACTTGATATTTCTGAGGACTGAGAGCTCAGGAACTGCCTCATCCCGTTTTTCATTGTCCTCTGCCCTGCCCTGGTGGAGACTTCTCTATCTGCCAAGGTCTGCTGTGTGTCAGTACAGAGAAATAAACAGAGCCCGAGCAGGCTGTTGTGGTTTCTGATTTGCTTGCCTATGTATTTAGAAATTATCAATATGTTATGCTCTGAGCAAATCAACATGGCTTTAATGATTGGGAAGGAAAAGAAACAAACTCCAGTCATTAAGTGCTAATCACACAGTTACTATATTACATAGTCAGACCTGGCAATGAAATATCCATCTCACTGCCTGCAAAGAGATCACTGAATCAATTTTTTGCATTAAAATTTCATTCCTTCCCATACTAGACATTTGTTCAGCTTGTTTATACTCACGCCACATGGCCACAAGCTGTGTAGTTAGTGATAAATGAGGGGAGACATTTATCTTTGGAAACCTAGGCCAAGCCAAAAAGTTGATCGCTTGTTTTTGTAGAAGAATAACACATGTGAGATTTACTCAGATAAATCCCACCAGTGGTAATGGGATTGCCTATGTTAATTGCCCACATAATAAATTCTGGTAACAGCAGCGAGGGTTTTACATCCTGCAATGGGTTTTTAGCATTCCATTACTGATGGTGCCAGCATTGCGGGGAAGTACAGTGTCATGGTGGCTCTCAAAACACAGGCAGGTCTGAGAGCTGGTTCAGCCTCTTGGACACCACCTCCTAAGTGCACCTTCTGCCAGTCTCTGAGCTCAGGTGGTTGTAGCTGGACTGCCACATCCCTGCCCCAGCACCTCAGTCCCTCCTGGTGTAAGGGTCCCTTCACAAGGATACCAAAATGACAAGTTGTTTAGCAGTTCCCACCTCCTCTTCCTCCTCCTCCCAAACCACAGCCATGCTTAAACCCTCCACTGAGGCAGCCAAGAGAGGCTGCTTCCAGGGGTGACAAAGAGCATTCTTCTGTGATTGCTGAAGCATGCTAACCTTTACCACTTTTCTTTTCCCCTTGTTTTGCTATATTTGGTCAATCCAGAACAGCCAGTGCCCTTGGAAGGTGATGGCATGCACAAACAGGTGTGTGGTTGTGTGTGCCCTGCCCCACTGCAGCCTCCTTGCCGAGGAGAATAGAATGATTTTGGCAATTTTGTGTGTACACAGGCTGTGCTTCTTCTCCCTCCCACTTCCCTTTCCCCTGAATTTTCAGCAGCAACTCCCAGAACTCTTTTTCCCTTCTTATCCAGCTCAGTTTCCTTGTTTACTTCTCTAGTTCCATCCCATGCAAAAGGCAACTGCACATGAACAAAGCAAGAGGAGCTCAATACATGTCAAAGTCTGGAACTTAGAAAACGGGTTATGCAATTTTCCCCTGCCTAAGCTGCTTAAACCTTATGAGAACAAAACATTCCAGTAACGTTTTTGGAATAAAACCCTGTGATTGAGAGAGAGCAGAACAAGCCATTTGCATGCACAGCCCCAGTGCTATCTCCAGGCTGGGTATTTTGCTGGAGAATGGTGGAACTGAGCTCTCCAGAGCCGGTGTGTATAGAGGCACACATTTCTCCTCTTCTTACAGCTTAAAGCAGCTAATTTAAAATTTAATTTCCTGAAAGTTGCCATTCTCACAAACACAACCAGGTGCCCACTCTGCGATAAATCTATATCTCCAGCCTGAGTAAAATGAATCTACTATTCTAAAATCTATAAGGGTAAGTGGATCTGATACTCATGTGGACATGATCCTTTTCTGCTGGGAAGCTCTTACATATAGAAACATTAACAGGATTTACGAAATCCATCTGTTTGCAACACCAGCATCTCGGAGTGCAGTCAATGCTTTCAGACTGTAAGTCACAGCAGGTGCACAAACTGTGGCTGACTCATGCAGCATACAGATAGCCTAGTGCTGCTCCCCGTTTCCTCTCTCTGACAAAGAGCACATTTTTACTCACAGCATCATTGAGAAAAGCTGATTCGAATTTGCCAAGTCAGAAAATTCAGAGCTCAAATTATTGGAATCGGTGGATGCAGTAGGGAAATTTGGAAAGTTGAAGTACAGCAACAAGATGCAAAGCATTTCCGCTGGCATTCTCAGAGCCCCCCATGGCTGAGCAGCTCTAAGCTACTTATAGATATTAATGAATTAAAGCCACAGCATTCCTGAGTGCTGGGTAATTTTATTATCCCTTCTGCTAAGAGGAAAACTGAAACACAGAGAGAGAAAGTGGCTGGGCTGTGGTTTGTCTGCTCAGCTGCTGGAGGAGGAGGCTTTGGGATTTCAGTGCAAACCACATGGGGGTGGCATTAGAAGAAAAGCTGTTGCCTCTTCCGGTGAGCAGGACTGGTGTCTAGTGAGCAGTTCTTTTCATGGACATAAATGCAGCATATTCTGTTTTGCAGCTCTGCCAGAGGTCTTCTCTCTCCCCTCTTGCTGGGGTTCCTGAAGGATCACAGTGAGAGAGCAGGGGGGGCAAGTTCACTCAGTATGGGCTTCTCAGAGAGGGAGTAAGGAGGGAGGACCTTACATAAGCTGGCATTTACTTGGGCTTAATTTTGATATGGGATAAAAAGGATCCTTTCCACATATTGAGTATTCCAAAACTGATCAGGGAACTGATCTTTGCAAATACAAGTGTGAAAAGTCTGGGGCTAACAAGGCAGTTTTGTTTTGCTGTTTTTTTCTGAGCAATCTTTTCTTTCCACTGTTGTTTCTGTCATCCAGGTTGTTTTCATGTCAGATTTTGAACAGGTGGCCCACCCATGCCAGCCTTCATAAAGGGGAGAAAACCCCACTGCTTCATGAAATTAAATAATGGAAAAGTTAATTCAGAAGAATTAGGAAATTATGAAAACAGACCAAATCTGACCAGCTGGGAAGCATGTTACAATTCCCCCAATTCTTTGGTGTCTTTGATTTAAATGGAAATCTGGTGGTTGGCTTCATTCAGGGAAACCCCAAACCTGGATGTGTGTGTCAGTGGTGTCTGGACTAGCTATATTGCAGCGTGTGCCAGCATGTGGGAATGGAAATAGTCCCCTCCTTTTTGGCATCTGCACCCAGGCCTATCAGGTGGCCTCCCTGCATCACCACTGGGGAGATATCAGCCCTCCAAGTTCCCCTGGATCTGCTGCCTGCTTCAAGGTGGGCGGATTACTGCCTCTCAGTGCTGGTTCCTCTCATTTCACTGCTAGAGGAGACTCAGTGATGGTCTGAGATGCACTTCTCTGTATTTTATTTACCTTCATGTGTTCAGATGACTCCCACCTGTCCTTTTCAGATAAATGCCTGGCTAAACCAAGGGCAATATTTTAATATACTGCTGGCAGTAGTGCTGGGGAGATGTGGCTCCTTGTGACTGCTGCTCACGTGAGGGCTGCAGGGAGGCAGCTGGGGCCTGGCAGAGCTGTTCAGCTGAGTTTGACTTAGTGACTAGCAGGATATAAACAGCAGGGACACAAAGCTCGGAAATTCGTTTACCTTCTCTCTCAAATGCTTTTTGCAGGTCACTAAGATGTTTGCAGTGTTAATGTGGCCTGACAGATATCACACTGAAAGCAGTTTCCTGGATGCTGTCCTGGATTTGCTGTCCTCTTACAAACACTAACTCACACCACATCACGCTGCTGTCTGTATCTCCAAGGCCTCTTCATGATTATCTCATGTGATGATATTGTAGATTTGTAGAAGCTGTCTGTAGCAGGTTTTTTTATGGCTTCAGTGCTTGCTTGTTTTTCTGATGTGTTTCTGCTGTTTTCTTCTGGCGGTACTTCCTTTTTTTTTTTCTTTTTTTTTCTCCTTTTTCTGGGAAAGAGATCTGTGAAGGTGATTCATGTGTCACACACATGGGGAAGGATCTTACTTCTGTTTTCCTGTCAGGAGGGTTGAGTCAAGAAGGACCTTTTGTCTGGAAATGTTTCATCACAAGCAGAGCTGTGTCAGTGAGTCATGAATGGAGAGGCTGCTGAAGCAAGAGCAGATCCTTCAATTGCCACCTGAAATGGACTGGAAAAGGCAGACCACCTGGGCAGCAGCAGTGGCAAAATATGAGGGGTCTTTGGCACGACTGGCAGCCAGTTTGCTTCTCCATCCTTTAATTGTCACAGTACAGCAGTTGGGGTCCTCTAGCTCACATTCTCTTAAGAACTGGTGCTGTGGACCCATTTAACACCCATGCCATGAGGAGACATGCTGCTCGTGCAGGGTCTGGTCCGATGGCTGCGAAGCTGCAGTCTGATGTCGCAGCAGAGAAAAGCAGAAGAGGGTGCTTGTGTGAAACCAAAGTGTTTTCTTTCTGGCCATGCCATGGTGTGCAGCCTAATGGACACACTACTGGCACCTTTCCTGCTCTCAGCGTGACCCAGCTTCCCATTCAAGGTGACAGGGGGTGGTTTCTGTGTGGGCTGAAGATGGCAGGGATGGATTCTCAGTGCTGCCCTGTGCCCATGCAGGATGGGCCCAGTTCCCAAATGGTCTCATGATGGTGTCTCATCAGGGGAGAGGCAGGTGCCCTTGGCAGGGGAAATAGCCCTGCCTGGTCTCTGCCCAGTGGGACATATCTGGGTTCATGTTGAAGAAGCTGTGTTTCATCTCACTGTGGGCCCTCTGGTGTTTTACATACTGAATGTACTTTTCTGATCAAACAGGTGAAATATGAAACCCAAACAAAGAATTAGTGAAAGCCTCTTTCATTTTCTATTGCTCTTTAGTAGATGCAAATTAGTTCTTTTAGGAGAGCATCTCGCCTCAGTTCTCAGCAGCTGATTTCCCAGGGACAGGGAGGGGAGAGATGCAAATTAAAGGTCTGTAGACCTTTTTCCCAGCCGATAGCACTGTCTGCTGTTGCACCCACATGAAAACAGCTCTGCCTCAGTGTCCTCTCCTCACCAGAGTGCCTGGAAGTACCACAGACTCCTACGATGCTCAACAACATCTGAGGCCTTGCCCACGTCTCAGAGAAACTTGACCTAGTTTCTCCATCCAAACACCTGCATTACCAACTTACCTAAGCAGCATATCACAGTAAGAGGTTTTTTTTTTTCCTCCACTGAATTATTATTTTTTAATGTGGCTGCAAAACAGATTCTTATTTGAATTTGATTTATTCTGAGCTGACCTAAATATTTTGCTTTTCTCTTCTGTTGGGTGCAGTTTTTTTACTGCAGGCTCATGGCAACATTGCAGAGATTTGGGGGAGACAGGTTTCTGGATGTGTGAAGTCAGTGAGAAGTGATTGCGTGCTGTGGAATATGATAATAATAACTGCTGTGAGGTTTCTGTGAAGTTGGACCATGCAGAAAGAATTAACAGAATTGATATTTATGTTAGATGTTGTGATTAAGGTGTGCAGTATAAGGATTGATTGCAGTGAGATTAGAGGAGGAGAAAATATGCTTTCTGAATACAGGGCACAGTCCAGTAGAATAGGTTCATATATGCGATGTGATTTTTCTTTTTTTTTTTAATGTTTGGTTTAGGAATTTGGTTTCTTTAGAAATGTCATGCTTTCATACTGAAGTCCAGTCCACAACTTGGTATTTTCTGATGATGTCCCAGGCCTGGGAAGTGCAGAGCAATGAAGACAGCAAGGGCTATATTTCTAGATTACTTTGCTCCCCTATTGTCCTGGATTTTATTTCAAGCAAAGAAATTTAGTAGTGGCCTGCAAAGGGAGGAGCAGAAGAGGCAGCCTGCACCTCTACTTGCAGGGAGGATAGGGACTCATATTTGTATTTCAGTAGGACTTCAGAAAGCCCAGCTTTGATATGGTTATCCTCAGCTGTGTTGGCCTGAGGGTGATGTGATATAGCCCTAATGTTTTCTCTGTGGCTTTACCCCAGCTGAAGCACACCCACGATGCTGCCCAGTCACACTGGGGCTGGGAGCAGAGGTTTAGCTGTTCCAATGCTGCTCTCCTGATGCGTGTTATAAATGCTCTTGCTGGAAAAATCTTGTCTTTTGAAGGTAAAGTAGGAGGAAGTGTTTTTGTTATACCAATGTAATTTCACTTTGCCAATAGAGGTGCCAGTCTTAGAGGACCTGACCAGCAAAGCTGCCCTGGGGCAGAGGTAACCCAAGCCCTGCTTCTCTTACAGCAAGATGCACTGCAGTAGCCTGCTGAGGACACTGACAGATGTTGAATGTGATTGCAATGAACACAGAGTATTGCTCAACCTTGGTGAATTTTTCCTCATGTTCAGCATGGTTTATTTTGGACTCCACTGCTGCCAGGAAGAGCTGCTGGGGCTGGAAGGTTTCTAAGGCAGATGTAGGGCATCCTCACCAGCATTTTGCTTATCTACTGCAGCAGCTGGTGTCAGACATGGCCTCTGAGGGCTATGTTTCTGCGATTTGGTTATACAGGACAACATCAACAGGTACTTGGTGAAAGTCAATTTTCAGAAGAAAATTATGGCTGAAGCAAAGAGTGATGGATTGTTTTTCCCTCTGTGTGTGTGACAAGTCTCCCCAAGGCTGGCTGGCCACACTTCATAGCACAGCAGAGAGAACCTCCCTCTCACTCACAAATTCATCCAGTTTTCCAAGTTCTTTTTGTGTTGTCCCAAGCTCAAATGCTTTCTGTTTGTCTTTTAAGGCAGGAAGACTTGCCAGTTCCCCACATGCATGTTCTCACATGAACACAGAGGAAGCACTATTTAATACTCACATGCATTATATTTAACATCTGCCCAACTTCAGCAAAACAGGAGTCAGACCAAAATGTAGCTCATTGTTTTTAATCAAAGGAATACCAGTTTTGCCAATTGTGGTGTATGTTTTTCCAAATGAACTAAAACAGTGTCCACAGCTGAATGTGACGTGGTCTTGTGCAATACCATCACTTGTTTTTGCATGCCCATGAATGGCAAGGCGCAGGCTGGTGTAAAACAGAAGACATGAAGAGTTTTCATGGTGAGGACAGAATGAACGGGAAGGAAACTGAGGCCAAGCAGTTTTTCATACTGTTTACTACAGCAGTAGCCAGCCCATGGATCAAGAGATGTTTCTCCCAGCAAAGACAAACAAGGCTGATGGTCTGTCTCCCTTATGACGACTGTGGTCGTATCACACTGACAGCTGATGGGATGAAATATAGAGCCAAGCTGAAGGTGGAAGGTGCAGTTGTGGCTCTGGAGAGGATTGCTATCCTGTTCTCTTCGCACAGATAAGGACACCACAAACTAAGAAATGTGCAGAGTGTAGTGCAAACAAGGGAGGCACAGGTGCTCAGAAAATTGTGTGAAGCTGAGTTGATCAGAGCTTCTCCTCAAACCAAGAGAAGAGCCAGGAAACACCACTGAGGTAAGACCAAGTCTCCACCACGAAGTGTCATACTCTAGTAGTGTTACTGTCTGTCCCTAGATCTTTAAGTACCACAGCATTTCTAAAAATTTTCTGCTTGAGCTGTAGGAGACTCCAAAGGTTGCCTTGACTCTGGATGATGTCTGTAAGTCATCCTGGAGCACAGGTTGCATCTCCACACGTGAGCTCTCGCCCAGCACCAAGGGTGGATGTGCATCTCCTTCCATGTGACTGTTCCTGCTCCTGTTTGATCTCTCCATCCACTGGCAACATCTGACATCTGGAATCTACTGGGAGAGTGAAAAAAAAATATTCTTATAGCACATCATCTCTGAAAAGGTAGCTGCAGTTGTTCTCTTTCCTGTTTGATGTTAGGATTTTGCTAAATGAAGAGGAAAGGAAGGACAGTAGAGTCAAGCAGGCTGCTCCTTCTCCCCAAGCACTGTGAGCCACACATCGAGCTGCTTTAAAGCAGTTCTGCTCATCACAGAGCAGATGGCTCCTGGAAGAAGGAGTATGTTTAGGAGAAGTGTAGATACTACTGTGCTATAAACAAGCTTCCCTTTTAAACAACTTATTTCAGTGCTGGCTGTGGATAAACATCATCTTCTTTTAATCACTGACTGCTTTGGCAGCAGAAGCACCCACTGCTGCCACTCCAGGTCTTGATCTGACATCATAAACCCCCTAAATATTTCCTCTCCTGGGTGGTTTTGATTAAATAACCTCACAGCTTGAGAATGGATGCACTTAATTCACATGTAGCAGGGTTTATGATGTCAAAATGCTAATCTGGTTATTATAATCTTTTCTTTTTTTTTAAGGCTAGTAACCATGAAGGCAGCACAGGCAGGCCTGGCCACAGCAATTTCAAAGGCAGAGGAGAGGACATTCTAGCTCAAGCAGGAGCTAAGTACTTACAGGTGGCCTCTCTCAATCAGCAGGGTCCTAACTCCTCTGGCTTTCCACCCCTTCTCCACAGGTCTATTTCTAGGATCATCCTTTGCATTCTGCATATGTCTCTGAAAGCCATTCAGTGGATGAAAAAAGAGAACTGTCTCATTTAGTGAAGAGAATGTCATTAAATAATGGAATTTTGAAGGGATTTGGTCAATGTTTGGCTCAGGCGATCCCCAGGGGGATCCCCAGACTGGAAGTTTAGACTCTCCCAGAATCAAATAATTCTTCATCCAGGGTTTCAATGCCACCGTGTTATCTGAGATAACACCACCAGGGAAATGCTGTTGCCACCCTAGTACACTTTAAGTGAAGGAGTGACCTGGACTTGCTCAAAGGCAGAACAAAATTGGTTTATAAGAGACCTGTGTGTTGTCATTGATGCTGAAGTTCATGGACTTTTCTATTTTCATATTGTCTCCTCTGTCTTCTTCATGGTGTGGCAGCCCAAACATCAGGTTTGCTGCACCAGAAGCCCCTTGAGATATGCTCAAATTCCAGGATGGATGACCCTTCTCTTCACCTACCTTCAGTTTTATTTACAAGCTGAGAAGTCAGTATAAAAAGATTTTAATTTGTGTTCGGAGCCTCGAGGAAGATTTTGAAATGAGTTGCATACATGGCTTTCTCTGTAGTAACTTATTCATTGTCCAGTACAGAGCAGCATTTAGCCTTAGGTTGTGTATGTTCCCATTTTATGGCAATAAAAGAGGCAGCAGTGTGAAAAGCTCTTAAGAGCTCTTCAGAGCAAATGTTTCATAATTGTAGGCCATGACAAAATAAAAGTCACAAAAAAATTCAGAATGCACAATGCATAACCCAGAACTCAGCAGCTGCCAAACACTGAGAATAAAGATCTCCTGAACTGGCAGCAGGCTGCTGGATCTGAATGATGACATAAACCTACTTAGTTTAGCTGCAGATACCACTCAGTACAGTTGTTCCTACTGTTTCTTTTTTTGTTTGTTTTTTTTTTTTTTCCACTATATTCATTGTCATAATAGTTAATCATCTGGTTGTTTGCCTACTTTTTTCTTACAAATGTACTACTCTTAAATTCGCAGTACATTTCTGATACTGGTTTTGGAGGCTGTGATTACTGTTCACCAATTGGTGGGCCCATGGGAATCTCAGGAAGATTTAAGAGGACCAAGGGCAAGGTGCTGTATCCCCAGTATCAACACAGTCTGGGAGATGAGCATGTCAAGAGCAGCCCTCTGAAGAAGGACTTGGGTGTGCTGGTGGAAGAAATGCTGGACATGACTTGGCAAAGTGCACTCACAGATTAGAAAGCCAAGCGTGTCCTGGGCTGCATCCAAAGCCCTGTGGGCAGCAGGGGAGGGAGGGGATTCAGCTCCTCTGCTATGATAGGACCCCACCTGAAGCCCTGCATCCAGCTCTGGGGTTCTCAGCACAGGAAGGACTTTGATTTCTTGGAGAGAGCCCAGAGGAGGCCACCAAGGTGATTAGAGGGATAGAACACCTCTCCTGTGAGGAGAGGCAGAGAGAATTTGGATTCTTTGGATTGGAAAAGAGAAGACTTCAGAGTGGCATAATTGTGACATTCCAAGGGAAGGGAGTTGAAAGGAAGACAGGCTACAGGAAAGATGAAGAGAACCTTTTTATAAGGGCATGTAGTGATAGGATAATTGGTAATGGCTTCAAACTGAAGATGTGGCTTTAGATCAGATGTTAGGAAGAAATCCTTAAAATGAGGGTGTCGAGGTCCTGGAACAGGTTGCTCAGAGAAGTTGTGGATGCCCCATCCCTGGAACTGTTCAAGGCCAGGTTGGATAGGTCTCTGAGCAACCTGATAGTGTGGAAGGTGTCCCTGCCTTTGGCCGGGGTTTGGAGCTAAGTGATCTCTAAGGTCCCTTCCAACACAAACTGTTCTGTGATTCTCTGAATTCTATGAATTTTTAAGAAAGTAAAATTTGGAATCCAGAAGGACATCCTTCTTTGTTTCAGCCCTGGGGTGGATCTGTGCATCTCAGGAGTATGTCATACCTTCTTCAGGTTTAATTTTTTGACAAACACTTAATCTTTGGAAACTGTGGAGGAGAAATAGATCCATCATATTTATGTGCTGAACATACAAGGGGGAAAAGTATGGCTGGATTATCTCTCTTGTCCAGATAAACATGTACATGTTGCTGTAAGAAGCCACACTAATACTTGATACTTCAGGCACCTTTACAGCAAGTGCATAAATACGTAATTGCTTCTAAAGAGTGTTAGAAATCAAAACCTGAAAAATTTTCTAAGGAAAATGTATATAGAATGAAATTCAATTCTGCAAACACAAACCAAGCTCCAGAACTTGAACAAATGTATTTCTTGAGAGGTAATGTGCAATACTATAGTTAAAAGCCATCTTTCTTATGAACATTGGACAAAGTTAAGGATGTGCAGCTAAGCTTTTTTTAATTGCAGACCTAAGGTAGTTATTTTTAATTATCCAGATTACTAGCTCATTATTTATAAATGAGTTAGGTATTTTTAGTTCTCCTGATTTTACACCACCTACTCACAGAGCTTTCTTGCTCTCACATATCTGTATGGACTTTTTGTAAAAAACCAAAAAAGTTGCTCTTAGAACTCAGGCAAGAGATCCTGCAGCCATAACTGACAGCTCTCTGAAATTCTTGACTGAGGATGTTAAGTGGAAACAAAGCATGTCAATAAAACTGAGATGAGCTGGAGCTCATCTGGAAGGATGTTGCAGTCATGATAAAGAGTCATTTTCGTGTACATTTTTGGTTCTTCCATGCCTTGAGTCTGGTGCATGATCTGAGTTTCTGCATCTCAAGGGCAGGAGGGTTAGGGGAAATGGCAAGAAAAGTGACCAGCATAACTTAGGGATTGGAGAAGCTGCTGTATGGGATGGAACTGGAAAAGCTCAGTCTCTTCTGGCTGAAGACAAGCTGAAGGGGGGATACAACGGGGGCTGAGCCTCGAGGAGGTGCTGGTTTGTGACTGCAGAGCAGTTACTGACCACACCCCACAAAACCAGAACTGCCCGACACCCACTGAAACCAGCAGAGGATCTTTTAAAAGCACAAAAAATAAAAAATTGCTTTCGTGTAGTGTCCCAAACTTCTGACACTGCTGCCAGAGGAGACTGTGAAACAGGCCATGAGCAGCACCCAGAGGGAACTTGAACATCTCTGTTCTGAGTGTTGGTGCTGGGGGAGGGTGTGGGAAATAAACCACAAATAGTATCTGGGCCTGTGTATTTTCTCGAAATAGCATCTCTGACTGTCACTGGTGGAATACATGGATGATGGATCTAACACAGCAGGGCATTTCTAATGAGCTTATGCTCTTATGCAGAGATGGCTTATTTATTTTGACTTCTGAAGAAAACCAGGGGAATTTTCAGCTAAATGGGGAAAATTTCAGGGAGAACTTAAGATTTGATGACTTCAAATAAAAGCTTAGTACTGAAAAAATCAAGCATCTTTAAAAATCTTGTCACCTCCTAATAAACATTCTACATAGCATACATTTCATTTTTAATCATAGAACCACAGAGTAACTGGGGTTCTCAGAGACCTCTGGAGGTCTCTCAAAGCAGGGTCAGCTTCAAACTTAGATCAAGCTACTCATTGTCCCTCTGTAGTACACCTCTGAGAAGCCTGGCTCCATCTTGTCTGTAACGCTCATTTTAGGGATATAATAATTCAGCGAGCTGTATAAAAGTGATGTGAATTTTTCTCCATGTGTATTTCAGCAATGAGCTATAGCCTTGCATTAATACAAGTGTCCTGTGTGTGGATATATTTTCTATGAGTGTTCCCTTCCCATCTCTCTTCCCCGTGGGATGGTCTCAGCATAAGTATTGAATGAATACCTAAATTCCTTGGAAAATGCACTCACCATCTTACAAGAAATTCCTATGGTAACATAAAGCGGAACCTCAGTTCTCACAACTGCTTCCTCTTTTCTCCCAGACTTCTGCTAAAAAGGTGGTGAGAAAACAAAGCCTGATTCTGATTTGCTCTGTACTTTCCTCCTCCTTGTCCTGGAAATGGTGGTGAATGTGTCCAAGCTGGTTCTTAACATATGTAAGAGGCAATACTACCAAGGCTGTTCTTTCAAACAGTGCCCTGACACGGGAGGAGTGGAGCTGTAGCATCCCAGGATCTTGAGAGGATATCAGTGCAAAAGGAGTTTGAGGCAGGTGTAGTAAGGGGAACATGCCAGATAACCACAGATCACTTCTCTTGAGTGTAGGACGTGATGGTGGCTGGCTTTTGAGTAAAACAGGAAAGGAGAAAACTTTTTATGACTTTCCCCTGCAAAAGCACAAATGCAGAGTTCTGGAGGCAGGACAGCATTGTCCCAAGGACTGTGGGAAAAGACACCAATTGCCCTGTGTTGTGGGTCTCATCAGCCACTGGTGGCTGGAGTGAGAAGCAGGTACTCCTGACCCTAAAGTCCTGCTTTCTATGGCCAGGCACTCTGCAGGGAGCCACCACCATGGCAGAACCCAGAACCAGAAGTGCATTCTTCTATGATCATAATAAGGCACCCATTACTGTAACATTTTACAGTCTCTAGGCACTGTGGCTGTATAAATTCCATGGGGATCATTATATAGGGTCCAATTGCACAGGAAATTGAAGGTGGAGGAGCAAAAGCACTGTAGGCAGCTAAGCTGGGTAACAAGAGTAGTGAGGCAGGATTTGATGGATGCTAACACTGAATCAGGCAGGATTCATCCTTTGAGGGCTCGTATCTGGTCTGTCAGTGCAGGAAATGCTGTATCACCACACGGTGTTTGCTGCTTATGTTCATGCTTGCTGGAGCAGGCCACTATCTCCAGCTCTATGGAGAAATCCCACTTGCTGAAGCAGAGGGTGGGGCACTGCTTTGAGGAACGTGGAGGTTTTGCAGAAGCAACTGTGACCCTCCTGAAGTGGCCACTTGCATTCACTGCAGAGAGGCGGTGCTGGAAGCTTTAACGTTTAGCCCTGACACAGGACTTCACCCAAACATTGGGTAATTAATCTGCAAAGCAGCAGGAGATGCTCTTTGCAACCAGTTCTGTAAGCACAACTAAAAGACTGGAGTGGAGAGAGCTATTAAAAACCATGCTGACATCCAAATTGTCCCTTGGCAACTAAAAAAAGCCTCCAGAACTTACCATGTCCTCTTTGTTTTGTTAGTCCTCTTAATATTCAAATGAAGAGTTTTCCAAAGTTGGTCCTCAGCCTGCCCAGCTTGCAGAAGCTTGGCAGTCTTCAAAGAAGCTGCAACAATTTATTGTGGTTCTTACTCCAGTGATTTTGTGATGATGAATACACATTCTGTCTGGAGAGTAGTTCACATATAAAGATTACATTTAGCAGAACACTGTAGATTACCTGGGTTTATAGATTTACCCCTTCCCTCCCTTAAGTCTTTGCTGTTTAAAAGTTTGGAAACAGGATTGGTTTTGCTATTGAGTTAATTTACCAGTTAGTGAGCCCTGATGTCTTTTTTCCCTCCCCCAGTGAAGTTGCACAAGCACGGCCGTGGGAGGAAGGAAAGAGAGTTTTGTGGTTATGTCTCAGATTTGGAACCTTGGATGTCAGAGCTCTGCTGCCAGTCCTGTCTGTTTCCATGCAACTCCAAGCAAATCATGTAACTTGTTTTCCAAAGTGTGTTGTAGCACTTGGTGCACCATGTCACAGCATCCTGTGGCTGGATTCTCTGACTGGTATCAAACAGATGATTTTCATTCTTTTAATATAAATTTCTCCAAATGACCACACCCATGCTTTAAAGGGAAAACATGCAAGGAGGGTAATTGTTTGGCCCCCTATGTAAATGTTGGCTTCTCATCCTGATGAGAGTCTGATGTTTAATTCTCAGGGGTAAAATCCAGACTGTTTTAGGTCACGCTCAGAATTCATGGGACATGGGTGACTGTGATTGTGCCAAGGGAGGGCAGCTGTGGCAGCCTTTGGTTTGGGTACTCCAGCTTTTTTGCCATGTGGTCAGGTATGGAGAACCATGTCAAGGTGTAAGGTTTCTCTTTGGGTTTTTGTTCTTAATATCCTCTGCAGTTTATCTATTTTTTTTCAGCTCCACCCTGAACATGTATTCTCCTTCTATGTGTACCCATAACAGCTTTGTTGAATTAGTGAAGCCTTTTTAACACCCTTACTTGAGGAAGATATTTAGACATTCTAGTGATCCTGTTAGTCCCTTTAGATTCCTTGGTGTTGCCATTATTTTCCAAATTTACCTCCAATTTATCAACATTTTTTATTACAGCTGTAATGATTTTTATCACATATACCAGCTAGCAGAATAATTCAGAAGTTGTTGCTTCCTCCTTTTATCACTAGTCCTGAAGTAGAAATATGCCTTCACAAAGGATTTCCCAGTAAAAAATATGGGGTAGTAAAGCACGAGCTGCTGCACGGGCTGCTATGAATGGCACAGCCACCTAACTGACAGCTCTTAATGTGGCTGAGAGGAGGTCAGAGAGCTGCACAAAAAGATTGAGATACTGAGGAGATACTGAGAAATGATTATTGACTATGGAGGGAGAAAGAAGATGGAGACCAGCTGGGATCATGGTCAAGATGCCAGGGTGGATGTGTGTTTGGGCACACACTGAAGCACAAGCAAATCACCTTGGGATTTTTTTGTGGTTTTTTTGTTTGTGTGTAGGTTTGTTTGGGTTTTTGTTGTTGTTGTTGTTTTCTTGCTTATGTGTTTTGTTTGTGTTTTTTTTTGTTGTTGTTGTTTTATTTTTTGGGGTTTTTTTGTGGAAATCAGTGTGAATGCACTAGAAAACCTGACCCCTGAGTGTTGGTGAAGGAACTTGGAGAGGCTCAGCTGGGTACAGCAAGGAGGGGCACAGACAGGTGAGGCACAGACAGGATGGGTTTTTGCTTTGCTCCTCCTGCTTTTTTTGCCTTGTTCCGTAGTGCATCCAGGACTGTGATTGTTTCCACAGTCCTGCTCCCCATGGGCACAGACCTGCATTCCTGGGAGCAGGATTTGTTTGGATGGGCTTCCTTGATGTCCTTAAGTGGGTTGATTTTATCCCGGTAAAGTTCTCGTTTTCTGTTACTCACTGTTTCTTTAAGAAGAAAGCTACCTCTGTGGTTGCCATGGAAAGCCCTGCATATCTCATGAGACTCAACCACAGAATATATAGTGCAGCCACAGAAAATATCTGGAAATATGTTTGCTGGAGCACTGCAGTCCTCAGGAGCTTGGCAGCCTTGTAAATGGAGATGCCCCAGCTAGGAAAGGGAATTTCTTTCCCCCAGGCAGCTAAATCGGGCATGAGGATTTGATGGTGCCTCCATTAGGGGGGCAGGGGACACCTGGGGAGGAGCTCAGGGATGTTGGGGTGGCCCACTACAGTCACTGCAGAGGAGGGAGCTGGTGGCAGGGCAAGGACAGGACTGGAGTGGGAGCCATTGGTGCCTCTGCATCCTGCTCCTCTGCCCCGTGGCAGCTTGTGGGGGCTGACAGCAAACATGCACACACACTGCGTGCACAGGTCCTGCTGCTCCTACAGCTCGCCAAAGAACTGGTTCCCACAGCTTCCTCTAATCTAAAAACCACAGTTTCCACTAATTCCAGCTGCCAAAACCTACAAGCTCTTCCCCATCTTCCTTAACACAATGCCCTACTTCATACTAAAATGAAACTTGGAAGTGAAAATCAGTTGGGGTGAATACTGAATTAAAGATGGTACATTGATTGAACTACCAATTTTAATTTATTTATTTTTTAAAGGGCCCATTAAGAATGCCTCAATCAATGATAAGATTAGTGGGTCTGGAACAGAACTGAGGCCAGCTACAACTTGAAAGGCCCTCTCTATCTCTGCAAATTTTGAATTTTTTTTAAAGTGAACATTACTGGCTTATTTTTCCAATCCAAGAGTTAAAGGAAAAGCTTGGGCATTAAACAAACAAACAAACAAACAAACAACCCTGAACAAAACCAAAAGCTAAACATTCACATCACAGGAAACTCTTTTTGAGGGCAGATTAATTGATATTCTGGTGTCTTTGTGCTCAATGACACCCAAAATGTCATTTTAATACACAAATTTGCCCAAGAACAGTTTGAGAATACTGAATGCTCTCTGTGGCTTGTGAGTAGGAGTTGCAGGACCCACAGGACTCAGGGATGAAACAGATTTACAATCTTCTCCCATCCATACAGTGTGGCTGCCACTGGCCATACTGGATCTCAGGTTACCAAAACATTTCCACTATATGTCTCTGTTTTTAAAATACAATAGATTTTGCTGAGAGTCTTTCAAAATCAACATTTTCTAAGGTAGTTCTAACTAGGGTAGTTCTGCTGTTCCCAGGAGGGAGACTGGGGAGACATTGCACAACCTGTGTTCACTTTGCACAGGTATCTAGCTCCTGGTAATTGCTCCAGATGTCTCATGTGCCCAAAGATGGTGAAGCCTGTGCCCCATAGGGGACAGCTTTGTGGGTCTGAATGGAACAGGCTTGCTCAGAAATAATACAGCTCCCTAGTTCTGCAGTACTCAATGCTCTTTGCACAAACTGCAAAACTCCATGTGCAAAAAAGCCATACACAGGGGTCTAGGAGAGTCACTGAAATTAATTGTAGAAACTGATTAAGTCCCTCTTACTGTGTTTATTCCTTATCTTAAGCCCGTTGATGGGCCTTTCATGCACACAGGAAGGTCACGTTGTGGTTTAGCATCCCTTCAGCCCTCGTCAGCTCCTGCCTCAGTTCACCTCAAGGGCAGTAGGAAATGCTTTGGTGAAAAGCAAATTTGTCTCACTCTCCAGCCAAGCTGGCAGGGCTTTTCTGCTGGTGCTTCTGCCACACTCCTACACCCACATGTAACTCATCCATACTGCTGTTTGCCCTAAACTCCCTGCAGGCCCCCAAACCCCTTAATCTGCCTTGCAGCCCCCTCCTTGGCTCACAGCCTGTCATTGGGCAAGGTTGGTCCAACTGAAACATGAAAGAGGTGGTTTAATCTGCAGCTTTAATTACCCGTTTTCTTCTCCAGACAGAGTCCCAATTTCTTCTTCAGGGCTTTCTGCCCCCCTGAGCTGCAGATATTTCCAGTTAGACCTCGGCAGGTACAGCCTTGCTCCTAGATCCATCCAGCTCAAGGCACAAATCTCTCTGCAAATCCCTTCCTGGTGCTTTCAGGTTGCTACTCCAGGACCCTGGAGTGATTTGCATCAAACAGGGCATTTCTTTTATATTCACCAGAAAGCAGAGCTTTTGTGGGCATAGGAGAAAGGACAACAAAGCTTCTCTTGTAATATTTAGTTCCACTGTTATGTGATGCCTCACCTCTGGCTTGAGCCCAGCCTCACCAGCTGGAAAATGTGAGTGGACACAGAGGGGGCTGGACAATGCTTCCCCTACAAGGATCAGTTGGTGCAGTGACACAGTCATTTACTACCCTCAGTTTTTTTGGAGAGTTTATGAATGAAGGAGTGCTCCAAGGTTGGCTTTTTTGCTTTCGGTTTACAATTTTCAGTTTCTAAAAAGTTTCACTGACAAAATACATCTTGCTGAACTTGGTAATATGACTACATGGATGATGCCTGCAAACCATTCTCGGAAAAGTTTTAGTATTAGTTTAACAAGAAAATGAAACAATGCAAATATTTTTCAAATAATATCATCAAATTCTTTGCAAGCGCTCTGCATAGAGAATCTGTTTTGTGTTTGAGGCCAAAGATTTGTCACACAAAACAATTGGTGGACAGAGATACAGATACACTCAGCATGATGCACAAGTTTCCTCTTTGCCGGTACAGGCTCGGGCCGGATAATTTTTCAAATTATGTATTTTCCTTGTTTCACATTTCCAATAAATCCCCTCTCTGCTTACACCCTCTCGGTTTGAGGGTGCTTGTGGCCACCACACGTAGATCAGAGATTTCTCCTGCTGAAAGCCTTTTGCTGCTGGTTAGCCTCTGACTGCAGTAAAAGCCTTCACGCCACCTTGCAGGCCACAGTCTTCTTTCAGTAGCCCTGACAAAATCCCAGTGCTCCCAGCAGTAACTTGCTGCTGATGCTGGGCTGTCCCTCTCCCAGGCTGGACAACAGCATTACCAGAGGCCTGCTGCACGGTGGAATTCAGCAAAAGCCCTCCATATGTTTTATGCAAAAGAAAACATTACTTTTGGCACAATGTTTTGCACCAGAAGCCAATTGCCACCAGAATACAGATGCAGGACTTGCCAGAACAAACCTAATTGCAATACTTCGGAGGTGTTTTGTATTTTTCTTCCTAATTGTGTCCAGGTGTGTTGAATTGTTTGAGGGAAGTTCATAGTGTTGAGAAACACAGAAGAGTGAACTGTTTACCTAATGATGCCAGCAATATATTCTGCTGATCCTGAATCTCTGAATTAATTTTTTGCTTTCTTGGTTCTACTATAAGTAGCGTAAATCTAAATAAAAAACATTACGTGTAACAGCTGCTTCTGAGATGCTTACTGTTGGAATTTATGGATACACCACTATATGAATTAATGGATTATTTTTGAGTAAGCACTAATAGGTAAAAGAAAAATAAGGGAAAATAAGGTAAAGATTATAAGAAAATTTTCCAAATATTTAAAAATAAGGCTTTCAATCAAACACAAATATTTTTAAGAATTTTGATCCACAAAGAATTTTCACGATTTTTACTCTTCATCTTGGTTCAGTATATTTTTATGAGTTCCTCAAAATATTTGAGTGAAGTGAAAGTTTTATTTTATTAGTTGTAACTTTTATTACAAATGGGATAACTGTGTGATGGTATATACTACAAATAAGACATATTCCTCCAAAATCCTCCTTCTATAGTAGTTTTTTCATTAACAATATTGACATAACCACAGTCTTTTTCCATTGTCAAATATTTTGTGATTTGCCAGCACACACAGAGCTCAACCTTAGAACTGAAAAGTACTTTTCCTAACAGCAATGCCTGAAGAATAAAGGAAGTGCTGTAGGATGGGCAAAAAGGAATAGCCAAGGGAAATGTGGAAGGTAGCTGGTTTCTTTATTAGTGTGTGGATACACAGAGGTTATGCACACACAGAGATTTTTCACACCACCTGTTAAACCA
The DNA here is from genome assembly GCA_013398275.1 of Promerops cafer. Taxonomy (NCBI): domain Eukaryota; kingdom Metazoa; phylum Chordata; class Aves; order Passeriformes; family Nectariniidae; genus Promerops; species Promerops cafer. The sequence continues at coordinate 8,175,287 of VZSE01014922.1, forward strand.
TGTGAAAAACTCATTGAGCTCAATAGCTCATTTCAGTGTCATTTGCTAACAAAAATGCACGTGTGTGCATCTCCCTAGGATGGCCACTTTGGGTATTGGGGAGCCCTTCAAAGACAGTTCCTAAATCTATTCAATACTCATTGTGATTTTTAAATGGATGACTCTCTTTATTTACCTGTGAAATGCTGTTTCAGGTGGGGCTGAAATGCAAGGTGGCCCCACACGTGGACATTGGCTTTATCTCAGAAATAATCCTGCTCCCCAAAAAGCAAAACAAGACAAAAATCAAGCAGTTCCAACATTAAGACCCTGAATATAGAGGCTGGAACAGAAAAAATATTATTAAAGGCAGTGAGGGATTCCTGTTTCCTCACTCATTGGTGTAGGTTTTGCTGGATGCTGTGGGCAGAGAAATTGGTCAAAAATAAAGCAATGGGCTTCAGCAGAGAGGTGGGTAATTGCCAGTGGAGCCTCAGATTATCTTGTTTCACAAAATAGGCTATGATACCACAGGGAATCAAGAAGGAGGAAAATTGCAGACAAAACCAGTTAAAAGTCTTGTTTGGGCAGAGAGATCTGCTGGCTGCATTGCTCCCTTCACCCACTGCTGGGGCACAGTGAGTTGGATGCCAGGAAGGGGGATTTCTCTCCATGCAGTGGCAAGGAGGTGGCACATTGCCAGCTGATACCACCCTGGGTTTCATACTTGAATTTTCAAGGTGGAAAATCCAAGTTGCTGAGGGACTATAGCAACCTGGCACGTTGCTGCAAGATAGACCCCAGGCAAAGTGAGCTAATGTTGTGGTAACAACTATTTCCTGTTATTCTGGCATTGGTTCATTCTATCTTTCTAAAGCATTCACTGGGATAAAAAGTAATTTCACCTTCTTTATACCACAGAGAGAGGCAGGAGGGCACAGAGACTGCAGTCCCACTGCGGGCACCGCGCGTTAACGCACTGCCCAGCAGCGCTCACTTCCACTGAGACCAAGGGTAGGAAAACAAGACTGAGAACCATTTTTCCAAGGAATTAGCTGAGTACTTACCATGAACTTCAGGCTGGCTCTCTGTTTTTATGCTGGGATTCAGCTTGACTTTGGAATGACAGAGGTCTGTCATCAAGTTAAGCAGTAGAGGCCAGTGTTAATTTTTTTCAGCCTGAAACCTGCCAGGATGAAGTCAACTTGCCCACAGGTTTTGAAAAAAATTGAGATGGTAGATTGAGTTTTTATCACATAAGTGGTTTGTATTATGAAGTTGCAGTGGTCTTTATTTGACAATGGGTGTCCTAGCTGGATTTATGGTATGGCCAAGACTTGCTTTCACTGATTTCAGTGTCACTGGTAGTTTCTCCTTAGAATTCACAGAGATTTTGGTTTTCTCTGAAAGCTGAATCAAATCTGTGGCCCAAGTAAAAGTCAATCACTTTCAGCTTGGTAGCTCTTACCATAGAGTCTGTACTTGACTTTGAAGATGAACTTTGAAACTGACTAGTTCAGGATTATGTTTGGTAGAAGCTGTGTTAGGAGGATCTAAGCCTATGATAGTAAGTTCTATGGCAAGATGAAAGGTTTTCAATTGCAAGTCTGTCTCTGCAATATTTCTGTCATTAAGTCACTTAAAAAGACAAGCAAATTATTGCCTCTAATTTTTCTTAAATAGAGTTGGTGCATTTATTACAACATTTTGCCTTTTCCTCTTTGATTTCATTCCACATCTCTCTTGGTTGCATGGGTTCCTGTGTTTCTATGGGCTGTCCTTTGACTAGTGCTGTCACAAAAACTCCAGCTCATTTGTCCTTCAAGAATATGCAGTGATGTGGTTTTTTTTAGGGTTTTTTTTTAATCCTTTCTTATTCAAACAATCATTTCCTTTCCATTTTCACAAAAAAACTCTCTAGGAAAAAGAGAATACAAGCCCACTTGCCTATACCAATACTGTGGTATTTCAGCAGATGACACCATGGTAACATCAAGGATGATGCTGGGACCTAGGCAGGCTGAGAGAGACCATATCATTCTCAGTCTGGATCAGTCTTTGGGGCTTCTTGCTTCCAAGGAGCATCACAAGGGGTGGCCATTGAGTTACTAAGGCTGGTGGTGGAACCCCACTGGTGTAAAGGTACAGACAATGGTTCAGACAAATGTGTTCCCCTACATGGTGTGTAAGCCACCTTGTAGATCCACACTCTGCCTCCAGAAGGCTACTGTGATCTCTCCTTCCCAGCTGTGCAGACAACAAGAAGCACAGAAGGAAGGATATCACAGAAAACCAAAGTAGAAGTATCCATGGAAACATGAGATCTTATTGAGAGTGTCAGGAGGTGAGAGAAAACCATCCTGATGAGACATGGACATATTTTTGAGACTGGCAGATGTTCCTCAGGACACATCTTCATGTTTTGTCCTGTATTTGACAAATCCCTGAGGATACCAAGTTTTCTCTGTCACCCACACAGGGCAGAGCAGATTGGATCAGTGCTTTCCTTGCTTTTTTTTTTTTTTTTTCCCTTTCATGTTTTTTTACCAATTATTTGAGAGTATTTTGAGAAGGGCTAATGTTCATAGTCTTGTTCAGACTTAGCATCCAGGGTGTGAAGGCAAGCAGGCTGGATAGTAACTGACTTGTCAAAACCAGTCTTCAATAATTTTGTGTGTGTGCAATTTGGATGTTCAGATCCAGATCATCTCTTTTACCACTTTAGCAATGCCCAAGTAAAACTATGCAACACTGTCTTGAAGAGAGGGCCAGGCCTGGGGTGCTGAAGTCACTGGAGGTGAGACAACAGGAAGTGCTGGTCTCTGGAGTGACCACCCCTAATCCTCCTCCCCACTTCTTTCCACTTGTCCCAGTGACTCTGGAAAACATGGTGCAAATGGTAAAGAAAATTATGAGACTTAGAGGGCTGTCATCTGCTATGGCTCTGTGAACCTCAGCAACATTAAATGAGAATAAGCTCAAAATGCCAACAGAACAGAGATATCTCTTTGTCACCCTCCCTAGAAATGTTTTTGAAGAGCAGATTTCCTCTGCCCAGAAGACAGGAAAACCAAATGCCATCCCGCTGGACAAAACAATCTTTCAGATAAGCCTGGATAGCTTCAGAGATGAAGATCACCCTTGTCCCTCAGGTGCAGGTGGAGATCACTGAGAACTACAGGCTGTGAAGTGGCTGCAGGCTTGAGTCTTGTGGGACAGACCCCAGCCCTAAAGAGCTGATGGGGGACATGTGAGGGAATAGTGCCAGATTGGGCTGGGGAAAAACAAACTGGGTCTTGCAATCACAGGTGCAGCTGTTCTTAATGGCTGGGCTCTGGTGACTCTGACTTCAAATGACATTTTGAAAGCAAGTAATTACTTCATGATCTGAAATGATGCACCTAAATCCCTCTCCTGCCTTAAGAGTTATTGGTATTTATTTATTGATGCTTGTTCGAGTGTTAACAAAATCTCTCTTGTGTCCAACAAGGTCTGAGCTTGCTTTGCAGCCTTCTCCTCAGCTGAATCTCTCCTGTCTGACATGGCTAATGATGCAGTTACTTTGGGATGTCCTGCCATCTCCCAGGCTTGGTTGAGAGTGGCCTGTGGGCTCAGAGGATGCACACAGAGGCACAAGAAGAGAGTGAGTCTAAGCAAAGTTGTGTCTTCTGAAAACCCAGTGGTAGTTGGGTAGACTACCACTGGGTCAACCCAGTAAAACTGGTTTATACCAGCAGTGCCAAAGCCCACTGGCTCTGCCAGTTTGCTCAGGAAAATGGAACTAAAACTGGTTGTTAATTGGGAAACAAATGGATAAAACTAGACTGAATGTATGGATGGAGAGACTGATAATGTAGGGGCAGGGCAGGGAAGGGCAGGCTGAGGAGGGAGGGGCAAGCTCTTGGACTGTCACCATCTCCATGACACATCTTGCTCTCTCCTTGAGGTCCAGTGGGCCAACAAACAAAAGCCAACAAACCAGGGCATGAGAAACTGGTGGCATATAAATAATATGAAAGAAGGTTATGAGTCCACGCTGGGCAGAGAGAAGGAGCATGCACCAGAAGAGAGAGCAGAGTTTAATGCAAGGAGGCAGGAGAACAACACTGTGAGACCTGGCAAGGGCTCATGCATCAAACTGCTTTTTTTCTTCACTGTTGGTGTCACAAAAATGGGAATTACACAAAAATGACACCACCTGGGGTAGTGTCCTGCTCTGTACTTTGCACTTTGAAAAACATTTACTTTTGGAGTTGGGAGAGGGATGGGGAAGGCTGGGAGATATCGATTTCTCTACAGCTGGAATGATAGTTCCTACTTACTGGAAAAGTGGTGACCAAGTGCTCCTTGGGCTCAGTGGTCGGAAAAGTACAGGAATGCACCTTACAATGGGGGAAATAACTTACCAGAAACATGACAAGGCCATGGACAAGGCAGTGTCTGGGAAAAATTTTTAGCTGTGTCACTAAGAGAAAACATGCATGACAACCAAAATGACATCCTTTATCATTGTGTGACCCAGAAAATTTGAAAAAAAAGAGAGGGAGAAATGTAATGGAGACAAAAAATAGCACTGATTTTGGAGATACTCATTAGTGGTGACTTTTGATAGTTTTGAGCAGCAGACAGGCCTGTACTCCCTGGAGTGGGAGCAAAGGCTGCTTTGGGAGGTACACACAGCTGCTTTCAGACCCATTTTCCAGTTCATGGTTCTGATTTTCTGTGGTGCTCAGAGGCACAGGTCACTGCTTTGGGAGCAGGTCTGCTGTCTGAAGGACATGGAACTAGAAAGGGATTTGTTTGCATGGGACAAGTGGCATCTGACTAATCTGTTCCAGTTCACAGGCTGCTGCTTCTTGCTGGGTGTCTCTTCAAGCATCCTGGTTGTGCAGCCTGGAAATGGATCCTAAGAGATCCTCTGGCCCTGAGCTGCATTTCCTCCCCTGCTCAAGATTACTTTTGGGCCTCAACTTGCTTCAGCACCTACTGGCCAGATCAGCCACTGAATCTTTAATGCTGCAGTGATTTCAAAGGACCAGACATGGGAGTGGCAGGATCTAGCCCTGTGGGAACAATAGAACCTGCTCCATTTTTTTTCCCTCAAGTCAGCCATGTTCTTGGCATCTTCAAACCCAACTCTCTGGCCATCTTTATGGTGATTTTACAGAGAGTGCTTACCCTTGTGCCTTGCGCAACACTGATTTCATAACTGATCATTGTGGTAATAAAGCAAAGCAGAACAGCCCCAGAAGTCCCCGCTCCAAGGCTTTATGTGCTGCCTGGAGCTCAGCAGGGAGCAAGAAATTTTATGGGAAAGATGTGGTGTGTGCAGAGAGGCTGAGGAAAGCTCTCTGCTTGAAATACAGGCACAGGGGTTGCTTCGGTGCAGTTGCTGATCACACATTATTCTGACCAGGAGCAGCCAGGTGTTTCAGACAAGCAGAAATTTCTCCACTCGCGTGTGCTGGGGCAAGATTTTTGTCAAGGAAAGGGTCAAGTTCCTGCCACACTTCAAACAAATTATGGGGATAGGAGCTCATAGAAGTAACCATGAGGACTAGAAAGAGCATTTCAAGCCCTTTTATCCCAGGGCAGCAGAGGCTTGAGGGACTGTATTTCATAAGAGTTGTGCCAATTTCTTGAGGAGACATCTTATTTTTGTCAGAAGCCAGCCAGTCTGCACAGCACAACCATACCAGAGCCATACCTCTGCTCTGTCTGCTGGACCCAAGCCCTGGCGCATTCCGAAGCCAAATGCCACATCTGGCTGTCTCCTCTCCCTCTCTGCCGCCTCCAAGATGGAAATGCTGGTCTTTCTTAAAAATAATGCTCTCATCCCCAGAGTGCACACAGAAAGTGACAGCAGTGGTATAGATTGAGACAAACTGAGTCATTTATCGAGTCCCCTTATTGGAAATCATTAATAAGAAGCAGCTGTTTCACTGGTAACATCGATGACCATGAGCACGAGGTGGCTGGTGGGTGTGGAGACCCTGGCCCCTGGCCCTGCAGCGAAGACTGCAAGCAAACTGCCAGGCACGTCAGCACTCTGTCAAAACCAGAAAAATCCTGAGTTAGTCACAGCAGGAAGACAGACAGCAGCAACATCAGAGCACACTGTTGCATCCAAGTGGTTGGTGACTCTTTCAGACTTGAAAGTCTTCCAGAGTGAAAAGCTGTATGCAGCAACAGTGCAAGCCCAGGACAAGGAAAGCAGATGTTCACGTCTCCTCCCCCATCTTTGTTCCCAGATGTTGACTAAGTAGGTTTTGTAAAACAGAACAGGCTGTAAATCAGAGCTGGGCAGGGTTCAGCAATTGGGTTAAATGTGGTTTTTAGGGTGCACAAGTGAGTGACTGTAATTTACACATAAGAAAACTACTGCTTTAATTGTTCCCTGGATGACTGCTCTGCCAATATTCTAAGTGGAATAGCTTGTACTTCCCTTAAGCAGGCCTTACTTTTTTACTATATTTTTATGCAATCCACAATTTCTTGCATTACCTGTGCACAGGGATCCCGTTACCTCTGCACAGGTCAGAGTCATCTGAGCAATAAGATTCTCATCTGAAACTTCTTGAACCTGCCCATCTTGTTCCTTGTGCTCCACACTTCCATGGCTCACAGTGGTATTTTTTGCAGGATCAAATGCTGTCATTTTGATCTTTCAGCACCAAATAGGTGATGCTGTGATTTTTGGGAAGGCCAGATTAAAACCAGAATTTGACTATGGATGTACACTTAAGATTTGTGGATTTGTCTCTCTCAAAATTGACAGTTTACATTGCACAATATGGCTTGCAGACAACTGAGTTCTCATTTTCCAGGGATTTTGGAACAACAGGAAATATTCCCAAGCAACCTGAAGTGTTTGTTAAAAAAAGCTTTTTTAGTCATAGGTTGAGTGTTCAGGAAGCTGCTTCCTCGTGCGCGTATTATGTCAGGTCTGTAGGTTCCTGTCGAGCTGTAGCACTCGGCATCTTGGCCCTCCTCCAAACTGCCCCAGCTCCATCTCTGCTCCCGAGGAGGAAATTCCCCCTCATCAGAGCAGGCAGGGAGAAGCCCCATCAGGCTGCACTGGACTTCACAGGAAGACCTTCCACAGCCCAAAGCCCTGTTCCCACAGCAGACCTGTCCAGACGTGAGGCTGGAAACCACAGTCTGGTCTTGCAAATCATGGACTTGAAAAGGCTTCTTCCTTCTAGTACATTGACTCAATCACTTTATTAAGATTTATAATCCTGTAATGAATGTGTAATTAGCAGTTGAAAGACAACTCCATAAAATCGATATACTCTAATGTACTTCATGTAATATACAGCCTTTTAGCTATATATTGATTTTCTTCCTTATGAATATTTTATCCCTTGTATTTCCCTTTTGCACAGTTTAATTAAGAAATTAGAAACTTTAAACATTAAAATTTGCTATGGAAGGAAAACATTTTATTTGAGAAAAAAGTGGCCTTGCAATCTTCCATTATGCCTTTATTTTCTATGGCCCAACTGCAAAAACACCTCCCTCTTCTAATAAAAAAAGGTAATAGTTAATTTACACATGTAACATTAAAAAAAAAAAAAAAACAGACTAAATAAAACCTGAATGAAAACATGCTGAGAATGATTTTAGTCAATACAACTTATTTTTAAAGAAATATATTTTCATAAACAGCTGAGTAATATTAAATTTTAAATAAATACTTCAAAGTGGCTGAGATTAGGGAACACATCAAAACAAAATATTTTTTTTACCTGTGTTTTAATGAATATTTTTGAAGTCTTGCTTTTTTCTTTCATTTCAAAATAAGAACTTGCTGCTGAGTCTCATGAAATGGGATGTCTATTTCTATGCTCAATTTAGTTGAAAAAAATCTTTCTCTTACTTAAAACAGGCCAATAGAAATTTTATTAATGATAGACATTTTATTACACTTAATACAAATTAACATAAATTTTCATTACACATGCACATCAATGGTATTTTAAATAATGAATGAGCATTCCTTTACAATCTTAACATCCTTCAAATTACAGGCATTGATGGAGAAATTAGGAAACCTTCTCTCTTCAGCTGGTTGCAAGCAATTTCAGAGACACTGTCCACACTGACTTGGAAGTTATTCAGAGACAATAAAATGGGCCATTATTCCTTGAATAAGCTATTTTTAAGGGGTTTTGTTTTGTTTTGTTTCGTTTTTTTTTTTTCAGTTTTTAAAGCCTGTTCAGAGCTGAGGCACCTGCCCACACATTGATGTCTAATTTATTCACCACCAACATAAGTATGAGGATCAAACATTTTGGCCTGCCAGACCAGAGCACTTTGGTGTCCTGGTGTTTTGTGCTGCCAGGCCTGAAGTTTGGGTGTGAATTCACAGGCTGGGCAGGATTCTGACACAGGTGAGAGATTCTCCTTCACCAGGCAGGAACACCAGGCAGTTGGAATGTGAGGAATGGGTGTCCAAACCAGGTGTAGGAAATGCTACATCCTGCCTAGTGTCTGAAGCTGTTAACCACCTAAAGGATAGGTAAATTGAGGCTGGTTTGGGCTCAGCATCCTTTTCTGTTTTGGTGTCAATATTCTAGTTTTTCCTCTGGAAAACAAATGAGTTGTTGAACATGAGCTGTGAAGTGGTAGAAGAGTTGCCCAAGAGCTGGAGAGCACATCAGCTGCAGACCTGCTGTGACCCTAAGCAGCAGTGTCTAATGTATGATGGTCTGTAAAAAAATAGAACATGCTTTTTTTCTCCAAACTGGGCATATGGGTAGAAATCCAGGTCTTCTTGTGATGGGATCCTTCCTTCACTCTCCAAAGAATTGCTGAAACATCAACCCCATCCCCTGCAGGAGTCTCCCTAAATCCTGACCCAAGCCCCAGAGTCTGGGGGCTGCTATTTTAAACCTGACCGTGGGCCTGTGACATGTTGAAGGAAAAAAAAAAAATCCATTTCTAATAATGAATCTTGTTATTTTCCAAAACTCAGAGGAAATCTGCAGCACAGCTGGTGGTCCTGGAGGAGAGTAAAGGAATACCACTTAATGAGAACCTGGTGGGTTAATTAGTCTGTTGTATGATGTGGTTAGTCAATAGGAAAGAAGCACTCGGAAATTTTGAACGACATAATCATGATTGACCTTAAGGTAGTGGTGGCCTAATAAGCAGTTAAATGTGCCTGAGCAAGGGGGATGTTTGAGCAAAAGGGGATTAAAAGGAAGTGTGCTGATGTGTCCCTGCACAGTGTGAAGCAGAAGAAATGCAAAAAGGAATGTATTGCTGAGGCTTTTAGTAGCAGAAGAGAGACTGCAGCATTCCCAGCACAATATGTGATGTCTCCTTGGTGTCCTGACCCACAGAGTTTGTGGGTACACTCAGAGGGGCAGCACAATATGCAAGACCTAGGAGGGAATATGGGAAGGAAAAAAAGAAAAAGGGATTTGAGCTTCAGGTTTATGTTTCTGTTTGACCTTCTCAGATGTCCCAAAAGGCTTTTGTCTTCCTGTCTCTGGCTCAGCTCCCCAGTCATGCGCACCCAGCCTGCCTCCTCTAGTGACCCTTTCAAAACACATGCTCTTGAGACCTGTGCTTCTCCTTTTGGCTTTATGACAGATACTGCACCACCTACTCCATTTTTTTTTTTTTAATTTTTAAATTTTTAAAGCATTTTCTAACTTCAAGTTACTCCTTTTGGAATAGTTATTCCTATATGGTTATTCCTTTTGCAGCCAGTTTGCAGTGACCCATTAAGTCATGTAGCCCTTCTCATGTACAGGTCTCCGAAGAAGAAGGCTGCCCCCAGCAGCATGTGCCTCCTGCCAGTGCAGGATTTGTGTCTCTGCTGTACCAGGCAGCTCAGTACACCCCTTCTTCAGGACTTCTCCTCTCATACTTCCCATCTGCTCTGACTCAGCTGATTGCTGGGCGCCGTGCAGCGCTTTCCTGGCCTTGGCCTTGGTTCTGCAAGGGCTCCAGCTCCCTGCCATTACTCTTCTATTGCTACTGGTTTCATTTCATCTGCTGTCCCAAGCCTGTTGCTGTTTCATATAAGCCTGCCAGATTTGCCTGCATGATTGTTCTTTTGTCCAGATGAATGTTTAGCTCAGGCTATTTAGTGCTGCTCTGGTTTTTCTATTGCTTTGTGTGTACCCAGGGGAAGAGGTTTTGTATTAAAATTCTCCTGGAGTGCTGAGTCACTTAAACTCTGCTACTGTGTCATGTGCTTGATTGTCTGAGTGCGGGACCTGGTTACGTCATATCTTGCAAAATGTGTTTTGTTTCCCCACTGGAGTTTTGCCTGAATGGCTTCCAAATTATCCACCTACTAGAAGCTGGGAAAGTTCTCTCTCATGATGCAATTCCCCTCTTAAATTTGTTTTGATCTTTTCCAAGAACCTGGCTGGAATCTGATAGATGAGATACTTTTTTTTGCATGCTTTGCTCTTTCTGTGTATTGCTGGGCATTTGGGAGGATTTACTCCCTGTGATCTGGCCAGCCATATAATTTCCAAATGCCAGCTGTTTGTGTATTTGTCCCATCAGATTATAGCCACGTTAGAGCGTGCTCAGAGACTTTCCTCTAATCCAGCAAACTCTTGACTGCGCTCCGAAAAATGTGTGTAAATGCTGCTGGTAGGGCTTCCATTAGTGATTCAACATTCACCAGACCTGTCCTTTGGCTTGCTGAGACTAAAACACAAGCCCAGAGAAATTCATTATCCACAAAACTTGCCCTAAGACTCGTCTTGATGCAATCATCAGCAGACAGTTTTGCCTTGAACAGCCCAAGTGCTCTGGCTTCACTCACTGGTAATCAGCAGTGTCACTTTTTTTTTGTTTTGATTCTGTTCTGTGGTTTTGGGTCAGTGCAGATACCCAAGTGTCTGCCAGGCTTTCACTGCTGTTGGAGGCAGTCTGTGCTAGTTTCCAGAGAAGTAACAATCCATTTTCTTTGCAGCCTTGTAACTTCCTTCCTCAGTGACTACACGGTGCATTTCTCACGGCTCATTGGCTCAAGAGAAGCTTATTTATAGCCTCAGTTCCTTGTCTTGTGCCCCTGTCCATTAGAGACCTGACCTGCCATGGCTGCTGTCTCACCCTGAGGACATTCACTGTCTCTGCTTTACCCAGATCAAGGTCTGCACTGTCCTGCCTCGTGCTGGGTCCTATAAACCCCTGGCAATGCTTTTTGTAAGAGTTTCTTACTGAGGCTTTGTATTCATCTCCTGGTTTTAGCATAGTTGCATGGCTTTTTGCATCTCAAAGACACATAGTTCCATTTTCACAGCCTTGTGCTGATGTTTATTGTTGCTGGGATGAGCTCTGCAGCTGACTGTGCTGTTTGCATGGAAATGAATCAGTTGTTGATCCTGCAGCCCGTGGTGGGCGGGCTGGGAGCACGGCTGGCAGCCTGCTTTCCCAGGGAGCGTGAGCCCGCATCAGGCGATCCAATTGACCCAGGCTGTGCTGTGCTCTCAAAAAGCTTTAACTGTATCCTATCATTGCTGACTCTGTCACTTCTACTGCCTGGCCCTCTCCCTTCAGCAGATCAGTAGCACTCAAGTATTCCAAGAACTGCCCCAGATTTAGATTAATTTCTCCAAACTTCTGTTTCCTTAGGATGACTTAATCTCCAGAGTTGAAGATTTAAAGGTACATTACCTGGAGGAGTCTACATATTCATGAGCTATCTAAGGTAACAGAAACCTGAAAGAAGGACTCAACTGGCCAATTTTCAGTGCCCACTTTGAGAAAGAATGGCTGAGAAGCTCTCTTTGCAATTCAGATTGCCTGTAGTGACAAAGGAGGGGAACACTGCTGTTAAAAACAAGTTCAGTGCTGTTTGAGACCCGCTATGATACCTGGCACATCTGCAGTGGATTGGCTAGTATGGAATTGTAGAATCACTAAGGCTGGAAAACATCTCCAAGATCATCAAGTCCAACCTTTGACTGAGTACCACCATGCCCATTAATCCCTATCATATCACAATATCACAGAGAGCATCAGAGACCAGAGAATCATAAAATCATAACAATTTAGGTTGGATAAACCTCTATGGTACTAAAAGGCAAATACTTCACAGAACCTAAAATAACACTGGACATCAACGTCCACAACCATCTACCTCTTTATCCATCTATCTCACATGCAGGCACATAAGACTGGCTATCCCACTGTCAGGAAAGTGTCTGGGGCTACTTGAGATGCCCTTGGATAGCTGCTTGCCCTCCAGTTGCTGTTCCTGGGTGTCTGATGCGATACTCAGTTTGGGCAGTTGCATCTGTCTCAGCATGTTTACAAAGTCCCAGAGCATGGTCTCAGCTGGTTAATCCTCCACCTATCTCCACAAACTGTTGCTTCTTCCCCTTTTCCCAGTGAGACAGTAAAGCAGTTTTCCACAGTCTTCTGGCCAGTACTCAACAGCCAGCTCTGAACACAGAGTCATTACCAGCTTTTGCTCTCTTCATGCTTGTGCTTCCTCATAATGCCATTGTATTTTCTCACTAGAGTTCTCCCTGTATTTTCCTGTTTATTTCTCATTTTCTCCCCACTCAAAACGAAATGGCCAATGAAATGAGCTGTTTGCAAGCTCTTAGTAGGAGAACTATCTAAAAGTGCAATTCATACTCTACTACATGTCCTTAGAGAGTGTTAGGGATACCTTCGTCAGACTTCTTCTGATCTTTATGTCACCTTTCAAGATTCAAGTCCATTGATGAAGGGGTAAGGTAGAAACATTTTTTTAATGCTAAAGAAGAGAGGATTCTGGCAAATATCCTGATAGCCATATTCATGAGGATTATTTCTCACTGTTGATACTGTGCCTCCAGATTGCATGAAAGTAAATATTTTCTGTTTACAGCACATAGAAAGAATAAGAATAAATGTGTGTATATAATGGTTAAACTCTCAAGTATTTTATTGGATCTGCAATTGTGTCAAATAGAGCACTTAATTGCTCCAGCCACTACCTTCAGTCTCTGACCTACATTTATGACAGGAACCGCACAAAAACCTACAAAAGTCAAAGACAGGAATGGTTTTAGACAGCTTTTCCTGGTTTTCATCTGATGAATAAGAGACTGTTTCTGAATTAGAGACAAGTGTCACCTAAGCCCAGATTTCCAGTAGGTATAAATGTGACTCACAAAAAAGAGGATTGAAAGACTTCAGGTAAAAGCAACTCCCCCGCCACCATTCCCCCTTCCCCAGCCCACTCATGTATGTTAATTTAAGAAAAGCAAACATTTGTAAAAGAAAGCTGTCCAGCTAGAAATGTTGAGAACATGTGTTTTCCTTGTTGCAGCACAGCCAAAAGAGACAACGTTTGCTTTACACATCAGTATCACATTTTGCCAAATTAACAGTAACAGTACTATTAATATTTAATATTTATATGACACTGTCATCAGGAGGCCAGTTGGGTCTGATCCCTGCTGTGAGATGTGCAGACACCAAAAAATAATCTCAATTATTTTTATTTATGTTGAGGAACTATTGTAATGTGCTGCAATACTGTGGAGCCTGTCAAGATGTAGGCTTCATCTCCAAAAGGCTTAGGTGCATTTTTAGGACAATTTGCTTTTATAACTGAGAGTTTCAAGTAAAGTTTCTCCTTTGTAGCTTTTTGACATATTATTAAAATTTAAATGTTGAATCAAACAATTATGAGATCTGATAACACCTGAGTAGTGGAAGAGTGCATTTCCCATGGCTGAGGTACAACTGCAGAAAGAAAAGTGGATGTATTCTTGTCTTGACATGGAAAATTTCATCATCGCATAGTTTTATATTTGTGTATGGGTATGAAACCAGATGTGTTAAAACCTCCAGTGAAGCTGGTGAGATGTTTTGGTTTACCAAAGCCATCTGAATTTTCCGAAGGATTTGCTAGCCACATAAAATGAGGTTTCCTGGTTATTGTCCTAACCCTGTGACTGTCCCGTGTCCCTCAATTTAGACATTGCAAGGAGTGAGATGTTTGCCAGTGTATGAACAGGGTCCTTCAGCACAACCACCAAGTAAGTAATGATCACAGTTTTACATCTACTGTCACCACCTGCTTGCCATTGGACATCTCTCAGGTCGTTGTAATATGCTTAAATTTTAATATCTTCTCTTTCAATACACATAGGTTTGATTTGAGGTTCATCCTGATATCTCTGTCCAGCTGGGATGGTTGAGCCCCCAGCTCCATGTAGTCCTATCAGATTACCTAAATTGTTTCTTCAAAGTGATGAAGTGCCTCCAGAGTGGGAGCTATTTTGGTAGAGCCTGTACCACTGCCATCACAGAGGCACCCAGGATGGCTCACAGCTGCCATGGGAGCTGCACCCAGGCTGTAATGCCCTTTGTGGTCATGGCTGTGGTGGCTTGGAAAAGTCTTGCTGTGAGAAAGAGGCTTGAAGGTTTCTATGGAGCATGTGGTTTTCTGAGACAACAGGGTAGAAATGATGGGTTTGAAGCAAGGAATAGGCATGGTTTTAGCTTCAAGCTTTGTGCTTTTTGCTCTCCTGAGTGTCCCCACTCTCTAGTTTTGGTTTGCACCTTTTGCCTCTGAGTGCATAAGCCAGATCCATCCAAATGTTGTGCTGCAGGCAACCAAGAACCCATGTGCTCCAGCAGCTGAAAGGAGTTCTGTCCTGAGGACACGATTAAAGCTGTCCTGAAATAAAACCCGTGAGTCACGTGTATAGCTGCTGTCCTTAGCACAAATGGCTTTGTGATGGTTGCAGTTTGCAATAGGATAATCTGGTGCTCCTGTTGCACCACATCATTTGTGGATGCAGATGTAGCCTGAATCAGTGTTTGTCTGTGGGGAGCAAAAACACACACACAAGCTCATTGCCTCTATGTGACAGCCTGTCTCCCAGAACATCAATGATTCCCTGGGTATTCAGGAGCCTAGGGATTCTTCTTTGGTGAATAAACTGCAGTAGGAAGATGTGTTTGAAATTTCCATCATGTAGGATCCTTAGCACACTCTCCTGTGACAGCTGCACTGAAGAAAATTAGGTGGATGTATGTGGAAAGTGTTTCTTGAAACTATATGCACTGACAGTTCACTGCATTTATGTCATTACTTGCTGAGTTATTTTACTTGCATTACTTCCACAATGCTTGCTACAGACCAAATTCAGGCAAAATAAATAATATAAGCAATATAATATCACACAGAGATTTTCCAAACATGATTTTTCTCAGCCCACTAACGGGATATTCTCGGCTCTGGAGATGACAAAAGAAATTTTATTCTGATCTAAGCATGCCTATCATTCAGAGCCTGGGAAGTTAAAGCTTTGAACATCCAAAGGCTCATCTGTTCCAGTTCTTCCCTGACTTTATCCATGCCCCCATGTTATAACGTATAGTCATAAGAGCAAAATTCTCAATAAAATTAGATGGTTGGCCTAAATTCTTTTCCCTCAGCCCAGCTTTTAGGTAGGAAAGGAGGACTGCATTCCACTTAGTGTGTGAAGAAATACCATGCTGTGTCTCCAGAGTGGACTCACACATAAATCAGGAAGAATTGCTCAAGAGAGCATGCTGATTTTTTTTCTGTGTTTTTTTTTGGGTTTTGTTTGTTTGTTTGTTTTGGGTTTTTTTTTTTGTTGTTGTTGTTTTTGTTTTGTTTTTTTGTTTGTTTGTTTTTTTCTTCCTTAGACAGAAATGGTTAGGAGTAGTGGTTAGGACTTTTTTTATGCACTTCACTTGAATTTAACTTCAGCTACCTATCCTATGACTTAAATAGTCATGGACAAATTCCAGTCTAGCATAGCTTCTAGTAAATTTAAATTTTCAGCTGTAAATCTGTAACATAGAAATCAGATCAATATTTTTCTCAAGTGTCAATTCCAATAGATCTTTTTTTAATTACAGTGAGATGTATTTAGATTCTTATGCACCCTTGTCCTTCCCTCCAACCTATCCATTTACTTTTCCACCAAATCAGAGACAAATCAGAATTGTCCAAATATGAGGAGATGTAGAAAGAAGCCTGGACATGGTTTGCATAATTCTAGAGATGAACCTAAAGCTGTGAAAAACATAAATATCATCAAATATGCTCAGATTTGAGTAAGCTTTGTTTGTTAAGTCTTTTGCCCAAAACTGGCATTTCAGTGGGCTTAGAACTGCTCCAAGAGTCAGGATGAGTTTGTCATTCTTGAAGGTGAGAGGCAGAAAAGAAAAAGAGATACATAAAGATAGATTAGTTGATTAAAAAGCCACCTGTCTCCTGTCTTTCAATAGCTCATCTGGCAGGGACTCATTCAAAATGCAAGAAAGAAGGCTTTAGTTTCCTCACCTAACAGACAAGATCTGAGCCCACCTTAATTTCCCAGGAACAGCCCCAAGTACCAGACTATTTGGTATCCCCCGGTGCAGGATGGAGACAGAGGAAATGTTTTTTCAATACCTCTGATAGAGTATGTTCTACTTTGTTTATAATATTGAAATATTCATGAGAGTGATGTCCTGTCTCTCCACTGCAGGGCCTAAACACCATGATATAGAGGTATTCTCTCTGGCCTAATGAATATTTCAATATTCTATATAGAGTAGAGCAAGATCTACGGGGAACAAAAAAAAAAAAAAGCAAGACAAAAAGTATTTCCCAGCAGACTATTCCCCTGTGCAATAGAGTAACCACCTTTAGGTTCTGATCTCTGAGAGGGAAGTGGGAACTGAACCCCAGCCTTCTACCTCCTGGCAGAATTCTGCAGCCACTAAATAAACAGGTGGTAGTGCCTGTTAAGGGCATTTCTAAAAGACATAGTTTGCATTCTTTTTTCTTTTTCTTTTTTTTTTTCTTCACCTAGGAAAGAGACCAAAGTAGAAACCAATGGCTTTGTTATTTTCTTTTTATCAGGAAAATCTGTAAATGCTTCATATTAGTTCATTGGGCTTGTCAGGTTTTGTTGAAGAATTCACAAATTTGTTACTTCCTCCTGAGTTATAATTGGTAGAAAGGTATTGGGGGAAGGCAAGATAAATTTTCAGCTTTTTAGTTCAAAGATCAAAAATCATTGTTTGGAAAGGTGATGTTGGCAGTTTTGAACTCCCGATGATATAGGATCAAATATAGTCACTTTAAAAATTAATAGGAGCTTTTTCTTTGGGGTTTTTTTTTTTTTTTTTGGGTTATTTCCCCTTAACTGGTAGGTACAGAAATTCCACATGAAAGTTGTTTGGTCCATGAACATGGGGAGTAGACCTTTCAAATAAGGACTATTTCTGAACACATGCTTTTCAGACTATTGCTGCTGTTTCAGAAATTACTTGCTGGATTTACTTCAAACCTTAACAGAAAAATATCTCTCCTGGATGCTCACCAAACTACCTGAAATTTCAGCCTCTTGAGGGTTGTTCTGCCTTTATTTTTTTGATCAAAGTGTGAGTAAGAGGTTCATAATCTGGTTTGTTAACAACAATGTCTTACAGCTTTAAAATAAATACCCTCTCAGTTTTTTTTTACCATTTTACCTTTCTGGTTAAGAGGAGTTGCAATTCATGCCAAAAAATGCCCTGCCAGCACTGAGGCTCCAGTTTCACTGCTTTATTAGAGCTTTAGCTATATGATTAGCCTGAGGATAGATTCACAAATAACAGCTGCTCAGCTGGGGTGTTTCCTTAATCCATGCCTGTGCCTTTCAGAATCAAAGCAATACCGAGGCACGAGAAAATTATCTCTACCCTACAGAGCTCCATAGAGTGGAGTAGGGAAGCAAGCAAATGGGCATTTCTCTGCTGGAAATCTTGTAGAGGCTCAGATGAGACAACTGCACTTCACTGATGGAACTACCCTCTGTTGACACATTTAATCTAAATTAATTTTTTGATCTTTATGCAACAGAATATGACCCAAACCATCTGGGGCATTGGAAAAAGAAAGATACAAAAAATAGCTATAACCAAGCTGCTGTGTGAGCAGTACCCTGAAAGTGCTGAGAATGTTTTTAGTGCTAATTATTGTACATAAAAAAATATATTTATCTTCCTGCTTAGGAAATTCTCGAATGTTCTGCATTTGTCCATTCCTATTTCTCTGAAACATTTTTCATATACATAGTAATATTTTTTTCGCAAGGAGAAATATAGTAACATGTGAAATATGGAACCAGCTTGTTTACCTATTTACTGTGGCACAAATAGCAGTAGTTTCACTGAACCCAATAGACCTAAACCTCCACTGATGAAATTACTCTGGAGCTATTGGTTGTGGTAGAAACCTACTGATTTATGTTGGATAAAAACTGGTAAAGTGAAACTAAAATGGTATGAACCTAAAGTAAATGAGACAAAAATCAGTGCCATTTGTTTACTGTTTTCATACCTACCGTGTTTTTGTGATACTGTTATGTGAAATACTTCAATGAGTATCTTATAGCCAACTAAGTAGAATCTGATGGAAAAAAAAAATCTTTTCTAGCTGTAATGAATGAAATTCCTTTAATACTAAGACCACTCTTCTATGTCTGAAAGCTTTTGGATATGTTTGGGATATATTTTGAGACAATAAGAATTATTGTGCTAGTTGCCGAAAGACCTTCTGTCCCTTCACCAGCTGAGTTTTTGAAGTCAGGCCCACAAGGTAAGTAGAACTTCATGAAGAGATGAAAAATGAAATTAAAGAGAAGTAAAAAATGACTCTTGGACTATTGGACTCGTGGGTATTTACCCTTCATGTACACAGCTGTGCTCATACATAATTGGAACTCGAGAGAAAGTTAAGGAAGCAGATGCAAGATAAATGGTTCCTATAAGAGCAACATGTCCAGTACTTTTTTTTCAATTTTGAAGCATCTCTCTCCTCCAAATAAATTAATTTTATTTTCCCTTCATTACTCCAGAGGTCTGTTTCCTTCAAGAATTCAGAAAAAAATATGCCATTGCTAGTGACATAAATAGTGTTTTGTTTCTGCTAACTGTGCAGAACAGCACTTTAGGGAGAAAGAATCAAGATTCTGCCCTTCTTTTTGCCTCATGGAGGGAATATCTAACTAGTTTCCCACCAAGACTTCACTCTATAGCTATGAAAGTGGTGGAATCACAGCTGTATCTCAGATAATACTTTGAAGCTTTGCACAGCTCCAAGTCAGGCCATACCCTCTGTCAGCTTGAAGGGAGATAAGAACTGGCACACATCTGAAAGTCTGAGTTATGCTTGTAGTGCCCATGGAAAGCAACTGCAGAAGTTCACTGAAAGAAGGCTGTGTGCCCATCAGTCTGTCTGCCTCCTTTTCACCCATTATTCTGATTGGTTTCTGTCATGGTTTGGCGCTGGACCAATGCCAGTGCCCCCATGAAAATGTATTTTTTTTAACTAACTGCTGTGAGATGAGACTAGGAACAGAGCAGAGCACGCTTAAATTTAGAAAAAGAGAGAAAAAAAAAACTTTATTAAACTACAAACTAAAATTAGAAACACACAGGAAACAGAATGAAAACTTTTTAAACCATTCTTTTTCCTCTTACCTAATTTCACTTAAGCACAGTGAGACAAAAATCTTGGAGTCCTGATCAAGTTACCAACACTCTGATAATCAATTCTCAGTCTATCAAGGGAGAGAGGAGTCTTTCTTGTACTACAGTCTTCCCCACGAAACAGGGTTGAAACTTTTTATGTTTTTTTGTCACACATGGCACTGCCTAGAGAAAATCTGCCATCGTGACATCTTTTTTTTATGTACAGTGTTCTCACTACTGTCTATGGACTGAAACTGCTCATAGGGTTCTTCAAGGATGTTTTGCCAAGTGCAGAAAAAAACAACTATGTCTTATTTTTGGGACAACAGTCCCCTTTGTTTTTTTATCTCCTGAGGCCGAGGGTCTTCTCATTTTTGGGACAACAGTCTCTCTTACTTTCTCATCCCCTGGGGCTGAGGGTTTTGAAAACAGAGTTTTTCTTCTTTTTGAAGATGGAAGGCACTACTACGCCTTCTTTATCTTTTTTTGTTTACTCTTTTATATAATATTATTACAGCAAGTTAGTCTCTTGGCTCAATCTATCGCATCTTCTTAAATGCAGTTTTATGTGTTACAGGTTACTTGGTTTAGTCTATGGCTATACAAGAAAAGTCCAGCTAAAAATAAAAGCTACTCTAGTATTTTCTCTCGCTTTAGCTTCTCTACATCTTTTTCTTAACATCTCAGGTCTTAGACTGTCTTTTTTCTTTTTTAAACTACTAGCTAGGAGGACTAATTTCACAAAGTTCCTTCACCCAGGAAAGGGTTAAAAGTCCGAGCTCCGCTGCCCTCAGGGCACTGAGATCTCACGGTGGCGCTCCCACATGCTGGGCATCCCCCCCCTGCCGCCTCCTCTGCCGGCACAGGCTCGATCGCTCTCTCTTCTGGGGTTGGGGGGGGGGAACAAAAGATACCTCGGTGTTTCTCTACTCCTGTCTTGTAGGGGCTAGCTTGGTTCTATTTTATTTTACTTTCTCTTTTTCTTTGAAGGTCTAGCTTACTTCAGCCTGGGCCTCCATGGCTCCCTCCCCCACCCAGCCATGTGGCCGGGCGGGGCAGAGACGGTGCCGCTCCCTGGGCTACCACGGGCGAAAGAGAGCGAACTCTGGGAAATCTCTGCTTTTAACCCCGTGTGTCTGCAGAGGTGACTCACGTCTTCAGTGGTCACACCAGGTGTCAATATTCAAATCTGACCACTGATTAGTTTGACTAAAACTTCCTAAAAAACTCACTTCTTCTCAAACTGAGACAGTTTCATAAAGAATATAGTTTCTGCCTATGAAACTCTCAGTATCACTTGTCTTTATGGTAGACACACAGGTTAACCTTTTCTTCCTCACAGTGTATTGCAATTTTATAATCTGAAATATTGGTAATTTTTTCTTGGTATTTTCTGCTGTTCCTTATTGATTGCAAGGTTTGGGGTTTTTTAGTTTGAGGCTAGTTGGAATTTTTTGCCATGTTCCTGTCTCAAAATCAAATGCAATGTTTGTCTGTCTTCTGGTGCCCCAGTACTTCAGTTGACACAGCTCGATGCTCAGTGATATGTATATGCCTGACTCTGTGTGTCTTGTGCTAATTGTTTCTCCTCTGACAGAAGGGAGAGCTTTAGGTAAATAAGTGCTGCCTCAGAGGTCCAAACACCAGGAGCTGAGGTAATTCTATTTTTAAGATTTCATTTCTCTGATTTTGTGCACTGAAATAGAGGAGTCTGAAGATGATGATCTGGGCTCACTGATGACAGTGGAAATTTTGACATGGGAGTTCAAGACCCCTTCTCTGAGAGTTCAGGATCACGTATTTACTCAAAGAGGCCTTGTTTAAATATAGATCTTTCTCTCTAAGTACCATTTGTTATAACCAGGCATTAACCAGGCATTAACAACAGGGACACGGAGCTGTCTGAAAAATATAAAAGCTAAAGCCTGAGGCACCACCTTACAGCACACACCTCCCTCCTGCCCTGCAGCAGCCCCTCGGGGGTCTGGATGGGCATATGGTGAGAGATTGCCTTCTTCAGTGAAGCTGATTCACCTAATCCTTAAGTGAAATAACACCACACAGAGCAGGCTTGTTTAAGCTGCATATTTGTTTTTCACTTTGGAGCTTACAATTATAGTGGAGCATATGGCAATGCAGAGGAGCAGTCAAGGTCCAGACCCCTGGGATGAGTGTAGCTGCAGTCCTACCTCAGTGAAACCAAATGACTTATGGCAGAGATGGCTCTGGTCCCAGGAGACATCTGCTGCCTTGCTGGGGAAAGCTGTGGTGATTGCACAGAGCTGGCTCATCAGAGCAGCAGAGCCCAGCTCAGACCTGTAGCTAGAAGTGTGCTTGGAAATGCAGTGAGTAGCATCACCAGGTCTGCTTCTGAGTGCCTGCAGTAGTGCCTAGAAGCAGTTGAACCCAGGCTATATATTAGTAGTTTTCTGCAGTATCCTGGGGCAATGGAATAAAGGAAAACAAGACTGTTGCCAGAATGGCCATATTTCCTTGCACTTCTACTAAGAGATCTTTCCCTGTTACTCAATGTGTTGCCATCCCATTCGGTCCAGGTGTAACATGACAACAGTAACAACAATATCAATATCAACAACAATAATAAATAATAATAATATCTCAGATCTATGCTCTCTCTGGGGACATTTGCACAGAAAATTTGCATTTCAAAAGGATACTTGCTCTAATACTTACCTTCCAAATATCTGCCTTTGGAAAGGTGCATACCATAAAACTCCCTCCAGATGAAAAACCTGGCATGGTTTGTTGGCCTGTCTTTGCTTCCTGAAAGAACTGTTAGCTCATTTTCCAAGGACAACTCCCAAGACAGCCATGGTTTTGATCACCAGTGCTGTTTCTTTGTCCTCTGTTCACTCTTGCTACAGACATCACTGTCCTAGTGATATTTAATTCCCTTGCAGTCTGTGGACCTTGTCTTGCCCCCAGTGTGTGTCGGGGGACACCAGCTGTGGTATATCTGTTGTCCAGGGCAACTCCACACTCCTGGTGTGAGGGTCTGATTTTCCCCACCACACACTGGGGAGGAAGGAAGGGCCCTCACGTGCTTCATTGCACTTTTTATGGTTTTACCACTGCTTTTCTTGGGGCAAGGGGATGGTGAGATGAAGGACAGTGTGACGGAGTGCAGCTACTTCGTGAAGGGCCATTGAAATATGGAATCTAAATGGAAGCAACTGCTCAATGTTACTAAAGGAACAGAGAGCAGCATTTTCAAAGGAGAAGCATGGTATGACTACAAATCCAATGGAATAATGGGATTTGTATGGGGGAAATGTCTAATCCCTTTCATAATAAACAGGTTTATGAATGACAGATGTGGATAAATAATGAATGCTTCCAATTCTCGATCAAGGACTGAGTGAGCAGAAGATAATGCAGTTGCATCTCTGACTGAAATTAAACACCACTTGAAATCTCAGAGTTCAGTGTGAAGAAGGCCTATTCAATCAGTCACTTCTGTTTATTCTCTTTACTTCATTAGTTTTAAGTACTTATAATTCTGCAGACACAACTAAAAGCAGAGGTGGGCTGAGAACAAAGAAATGTAAACAATAAGATTTCGTGTTTTATCCAAAATGTTCCTTGAAGCTGTTTCACTATGAACACTCAAGCACAAACAGTGAGTGTTAATTGAGTGGAATTGGGTGTGAATGCACGTATCAGTCTTGTCAGCAGCAACAAGGCCAAAGAGACAACAGTGAGGAATACTATACCCAGAGAAAAATTAGTCTGAGAGGCACCCAGGGCTGGATGAGTAGTTCAAAGCATGTAATGTGCTTGTGATTTGAGCACGTCTGGTAAAGTCTTAAACCAGAAATTAGAAAAGGGACTAAATTTTTCTTATTAGGTCATCTACTCAATCTCCTTGTCAGTGTAGCATCCTTCTCTGAGAAATTCCCTTCAGGGTTAACTTTCCGGCATTTTATTAATTCTAATTTGGGCATTTTATCTGTACTGACACAGTGAATAATTAACTCAAGGAACTCCTTGCTGAAGGTTAGCCTTGCAGCAAAGCGCTCAGCAGTGTTTTAAAAAGGAGTGGATGCATTTGTTAATAGCATCTGCACCTGCGCTGCTG
This sequence comes from Promerops cafer, assembly GCA_013398275.1. Taxonomy (NCBI): domain Eukaryota; kingdom Metazoa; phylum Chordata; class Aves; order Passeriformes; family Nectariniidae; genus Promerops; species Promerops cafer. The sequence continues at coordinate 8,198,826 of VZSE01014922.1, forward strand.
GGAAATGGAGCAGGGACTATCAATCTGGCACTACCTGGTCTCAAGACAATTATCCTAATGGTATGCTATAGCTGGATTATAAGACATTAGTATCAGCGTCTAGAGCATCTCTCAGTTCACTTAGAGGCAGGAAATCAGGTTTCTAACTGAGCTAATGTATGAGGGTGTCCATCAGCAGAGTAGCTGAACTGTCTGTGTCGGTGCAGCAATAAATATGAAGGCAATCATGTCCAGGGTTGCACAGTGTGATTGAACCTGCTGCACGCCCAGCACAAAGGATGTCCCCAGACCAGAGTCACTCGCTGTAGATGGGTCACAGCTGCCATGGCTGGGGTGAGCTGCTCCTGACCACGTGCCTCACTGTGGCTGGGGCAAGGTGAAGGGCTGTATTCATACCAGTAGTTTAAATGGTGTCAGGAAACAGTTCTAGGAATGGGAACCTGATCATTTGTGCTGTGAAAATGCCAGACCCTGTCACTGTTACGGCTTGGCTCAAACAGTCTGTCTCTTAAACCTCCCCTGGGCATGATCTGGGGAAGAGCAGGGGACAGGGGTCCTTCCTCACAGGTGATTTGAATGTGGCCACCCTGCTTTGCAGAGCAGACCCAGGTTGTTCTCCAAAAGCTGAGAAATTACTCTGAATGCATGTGATGTGCAGGTACAGGGGTGGTTTAGGGTGCCCTATCTCCAAACCTGTAAGTGGGGATCTCTGGGCTTGGGTCCAGCCCTTGCATTTCTCACAGCAGGCTTGGAGCCTCCAGGAGCGGAGCATGCAAGCAGAAAAGCTTTGTAGAGTTCATAGGAGGATTTTTGGATGTTCTTGCTGTCAGGACGATGTTGCCACCCTCGCACACAGGGTCCCACGTGGCCAGATCCTGCCTCTTTTTGTCTTTTCACAAAGCTTTTCACACTCCCTTGCCTGCCACAACAATCCTCATCACCCTTTCGAGTCTCTGGGCTTGTACCCATGTAGATCCCTAACCAAGGAAAAGCTAAAGCTGTTCTTCCTTTGTTCTTTTCCATGGCCATGCCTGAAATACACAGTTTCCCAAAAGGCCTATGCAGCACAGTTCCTACACAGAAGAGGGTAACTCGATAGTCAATCACATAAAAATAATTAATTATAAAATATATGATATGTGTATTTATCTATGGATATGAATCTATGTATATGGACCTCCACCTCTCTCTCTCTCTCTGTACATAGGGGGATAAATGTAAGTCAAAAGAGCAAAACTTACAAAATATTTGAGATACTTCCATGGTCTTCCTCTCTCGTAACAACTGAAGTCCTGAGAATTTTTTTTTTATTATCTTAACAATACTTCTGTGGCAAAGGAAGAGGCAAAAATCTGGAAGAAATACAAATTGGGGAAGGAATGAGAGTAGATCCAGATTGTCCACCAGAACACTGCAAGTGGTGTGTGTTTGACCAACATACTTCTGGGTGTTGTAACCAAATAAGCAATTTTAATTTAAAAAAGAGGCATGCATCCAGAAGATAATATTTTATAGTTCATTTTGGGAGATTTTATTTGAGATATCTATTTAATAAAACCCCGTCAAACATAATGTCATGCAGACGTGTAGGACTAGGAGATACAGTTACCACTGAAGTGATTTAGGGTTAGTAACCCAGACCACCTACAATTATTGACTCAAAAATGTACAAGTTCAGTTTTCAAAATGCTTAAGAGTAGCCTGCATGCCATATGTCTGCAAATGTTGCCTTCTACAGTACATACAAGGAAATCCAACAGCCTTGGAAGGCTCATATTTCATTTGATGCTGCTGCTGTGTTTATAAGAAACAGAAGAAAAATAATGATCTGATGGCAGAATATGATTTATGGCTTTATGCGTAGGAGTGGGATGAAAACCCTGCCTCCTGGCAGACAGTCCCTTGTCCTGCATCTTTCCAGTCGATTTCAACTCCGCGACAAACATCTAAAAGGAGTGAAAAGGAGTGGAGTTAGGGCTGACTGAGTTTTCCATTTAGGAAAGACTGGGAAGTGGCCAGATAACCTAAAAATTATTTTTGACTGAATAATCTAAGAGCAGACAGAAGCATTTCCTTTAGCCTTCTGCACAGCATTTCACTTTTAACTGTATTTTGGGTTTGGTTTAGGATGCAACTGCTGATGTTCTACAGAGCTGACAGAGCTGCAAAGGCAAACCAGCACCCTGGATTAGGTATTTCAAACTAGCACCAAACCTAAAAAAAAAAAAAAAAAAAAGAAAGCAAACATGGAGAATCTGAGTTGCAAGCAGTGACAATACAAGTCTCTAGAACTCACTGAGGTGTCCAGTCTGGAACCTCTGTCCAGGACTGAGAACAGCTTACACAGCTGTGATATGAACATGAAACTGCACAGAAGGTAGTCTAAGCACCTTCAATATAAGTAAAACAGTCAGAGGGGCTTTATTTTCAGTTTTCCAATGGAAAAAAAATGAAACGCATAATTTTATATCAAATATCCTGTCTTGTTCACAGCAGGATGATGGTAGTTAAATGGTTTCAGACAGGACAAGTCACATACAATCTCAATTTCTGATTTTGCATAAGATGTAAGATCTAGTATCTTTGAAGTTCAGAGTTTTTATATACCTAAGACATTCAGAACCCAACTGCCTTCAAATGACTTCAGTGGGAGTTGCATACTTCCCTGCATTTGAAGATCTGGCTGAAGTAATATACAAAAATGGGACTTCAGTTCTGAAAATTCTTCAAATTTTTAGACCTATTTCTTTTTCAAATTGTGAACTATGTAAATGTGGTTTGGCAAAACTAGGTAATAAAATGAAATCCAAGGATAAACTTGGATTATATTTTTTTCATATTTTCCAGCATCAGTGGTAACTTGGTACTTGGATATGGTTTGGCCCCGTTCCTAATTCTGACACAGACCAGAAGATACAAATCTGTGAACTATTTTTAGAGAGTATAAAAGAAACCAGCTACAGCAGTGTCTGTTGTGCAGCAGAGTGCACTAAAGGGTCTTTTACAAAAATATGTCAAGTCTGGGTGAGGGAGCCGTATTTTCATGACTTACAATCCTAGTTACTGCAAGGTGAGCATTTCCTCTACACTTCTTACTCAGGCCCTCAGTCAGTGGCTCTCACATGACTGTGGACATGTGCAACTATCAGCAGATGAGCAGGATGATTCCTAAGCATCAGCTGAACTGATTTTTCCGTGGGTTGTGGTGTAGTCACTGCTTCCTAGAAGTCCAAGAATGAGTAGTTCCCTTCTGCAAGTAGTTCCCCAAACTGATCCAGGGACACTAAGAGCCCTGCACAGTACTGTCAAAACAGAAGAGAAATTAACTGTCCAACCATCCAAGACACTGTTTATCTTTACTGTTGGTGCTCCTGGTGGCTCAAGCCCCAGTGCAGCTGTGTAAGATGCAAAGTACAAGGCCCTGTCCTATGCTCACACAATGCAACTTATCAGCATTTCAAGATCATTGGTGACTAGAAATGTCCATTCTCAACTAAATCAGATCTGCCTCATAGCTGATATCATCCTTGACTGTCCAGTGACTTCTGGTGGCTGATCTCTGGTAAACTAAACCACAGATGCACTTATGCTCAGTGGTGTAAGCCACAAGACCAAAGATGTAAATGGCCTAAAGACAGAATTCCTATTTTCCTGCACTGTGGTGTTTTCTGAAGGTCAGGTTGAGGGCATATCAACATGGACACCATGGATCAACCTCAAGCTCGCTAAGAGGCAGTTTATGCTGGAGCAAAACCCATTTACAAGGTTGACTGGTGCAGAGTATCTGGAGGCGTTTCCACAAAATGTTGAAAACTGTGTTCCCACCCATCCAAAATACTCCTACACAGAAACCCTCAAAATGCAAGCAAGCAAAACAAGAGCAAAATAAAATTAAAAAATGAATATTTAACATTGCATCTATTTTTTATTCTTTTGGAAATAAAAAAAAATACTGTGACAACACTGCAACGAACTTTCTGTGAATATTTTTCTTTGTATGTTTTTCATTTTGTTTCGAAATGAACAGTACATCCATTAATTAACAAGGGTGGGAAACACTCTTCTGAGGTCAGAGAAGTGATAAAAAGTGCACAGCTCTGTGTTCTCTGATGAGACACAGGTCCTCCTCCATTTGCCAAAATACTATGTGTGATACTTGGCAAGTCACTTTGCAACTCCCTTGTATCTACGGTCATTTTTCTTCTTCACTGTTTGTACATATACTTGCATCAGAATGAATGACTTACAAGTACAGTCTCATGTTTAAATTGTCACAAAATGATTAATTCCTGGTATTTGACCCACCGGTCTAAAGTCGGACAGGTCCAGATTTTTAGCATTTGATAGAGAACATTTGCAAACACAGAAAATTATTTTTTAAGAAGCAGATTTTATGCAGATGAATTACAATTGATGTCTACAGGGCTTGTTGAACTTCCGGGAATGTCTTCAATAATTGCCAAAGGTAAAACACAAAAAACACAGCTGAAGAAACATTGTCACCATTAAAATGACAATATCTGATTATATGACTCAGTGGTTCAACTGACAGATACTTTAACGCAACTCTGATAAATGAGCAAGAATGGCCTGAAAATGAAATAAATAAATAGTAAGAGGAAGGAAGAAAGAAAAAAATCTCAAATTTGTTTATTGTTGTCAGATGGTGTTTCATCTTTTTGCCTTAAAGCAAGACCTCTCTGCCCCTGGAAGACTCCAACATCACCCACTTGCATTGCTGAAGTGATCATGCCTGCCTTTCCATCAAAAATCTCTCTGTCTTCCTCCCTTCTCTGTTTCCCAGCCTTTTTCTGCCCAGAGTTTTATAACTCAGCTGTAAGAAATTGCTTCTGGGCTGAAACTTGGCAGCAGAAGTCTGCTCTCAGGCCAGGAATAATCCCCTTCCCCTCTGGTTTTCAAAACCCTTTTATTTTGGTCAGATTTGAGGAGCAGAGGAGCAGAGCGGAGGGGGAGGGCAGCGTGGGGCATTCGGCACAGGAGCTGGCTGGCTCCGGCTGCTTTCATCATGCTTCAGTGGCTCTTTATTTTTCCAGCTGAAACAAGGGTGATTTCTGCATAGTGTGGCAGGGATATTTTTGTGTATGTGTTTGCATTTAAGCACAAATCGGCTGAGTCATTTCTTCTCGAGAGCAATTTTACTGCGTGAGCCACTTACTTCCTTTCTGGTTCTCCTTCATTTTTGTTTGTGTTAATGTTCAAAAGGGAGGTTCAAAATAACACACTCCTCTCTGGGTCAGCAAAAACAGCTTCACAAATACTTGTGTGTGCATCCAAAATTCTCCTTTAGTGCTGGAGCTGAGCAGAAGTGTTGAAATGATGGTACTGATACTGTTGTAACAGCAGTGACACAGTAAAGACCCGGAAGTACTTTAGATGATTTTCTTTAGATTATGAGAGTGTTTGAAAAACCAGACTAAAATCATCTTTCATTGTGTGAAAGGGCAGTGAGGATAAGTTCTGAATTAAAAGCCACAAGTAAAAAAGAAAGAGAGACAAAATATGAGAAAAGGAGGTTCAGGGGCTTAGGATAGTGACCTCTGTAAGGTCACCCAGTGGCTCTTGGCTCTTTAAGTACAGCAGCAGCAGCATGGGGAGCAGTGTAATTAGACTGCCATGTATTTGGTGCTAATGTTATATTCATGACTGCAGTATTACAGGAATGTGACTACGGCTGGGGTGCTCACACAAGGAAAGGAGATGTTGATGCTGAAGGCAGAAGTGCAGCCTCTTCTCAAACACCTCTGTGTGCTGATTCTGTGCTGAGCCCCAGCAGCCTTTATGTCTGCTCTGGGCAGTTTGTGACCCCAGTACTAAACATGCACATCCAGCTTGCATGTCACTTCAAGATACTACTTTCCTCTGGTGCTTCTACGAGGATTTACTAGAAGGACATAATTGTCCAAAGCTTGCTGTGGCACAGAGGAGGGTGCTCGAGGAGGATCAGGCCCGTGTGCCAGGTTGCTCCATGCTGAAGCACCTTCTGGGTTCAAGTGCGAATGATCCTCTCTAGACCTGTGAGTGTTAACCATGGGATCATAGAATGGTTTGGGCTGGAAGAAATCTTGAAGATTATCCTTCAAACCCTCCTGCCATGGGCAGGGCTGCTACCCAGTAGATCAGGTTGCTTAGGGCCCCTACCAACCTGGCCTTGAACAATTTCATTAAGCCACCTATCCAAAGAAATCCCCAACTAATGACCGGCTGTGAAAATACAGGAATCAGTGATTTCCTACATGATATCAGACAGCAAGGGACAAGCCCTGCTTTGCTGGATCTGTGGTTGTGCTTTCTACTACTGTGAAAGCATCTTTGCTGCTGCCTGCCCAGCTCGGTTCTGCATTGTCCTTGCAGCTGTCCCCTGACTATGGGTGCAACTGCTGGGGCACCAGCCTTTGTGCCCAGCACTGCACCCAGTCCCAGCACTGGGAATGATCTTTAGGTCCTGTGGAAAAAATAGTTTGTGGTTATCTAATTAAAGCTTATACAAAGTGGGGCCAATTATGGTTGCCCTAGCAACTTTAGTTCTGTTATTTCAAAACTTCAGGCTTTGGGAAACCTTTTGCTTCTGTTCAGCATCTTGGGTTGTGTTTGTTTACATCTATGTATTTCCCTCTGCCTGTAATCACACCACCCTCCTCTTCCTAATTATCCCCATGGCTTCCAAAACCTCTTTTCCTCTCAACTCCCACACCTTCCCCTCCCTGACACTTGGGCATGGAGAGATGTGTGGTTCTTCTTTCCAGTCTTTGGAACCATAAATATCTGGGGTGAAACTGAAGATTATGGTTTGGTCAACCCCTGCATCTGCGGCCCAGGGCTCGGCCTTTGTGGAAGGACACACTGCTGGACCCAGCTGACCCAGCAGCCCTGAGAGGAGTGTGTGCAAAAGGAGATATCATAGAGATTTTCATGGGGAGCAGCAGAAAGGATATTCCTGCTATCTTAGTGCACCCTGAGTTAAAGACCCTGCCTCTTCTGTGAGGAGTGCTTCATACCCCTCAAACCACCACCACAGCTGGTGGCTTGAAATACTCAAATAAAGGGACTGGTTTTTAAAGGCACTTCTGTAACCCCTCTATATAAATTTCCCCATGCATTTGTTAATGGACACCTGGAGGAATCTATTGACTTTTTTTTTTTTTTTTTTTTTGCATAACACCAAAATGTCCTGCAGGTGTAAGGCATGAATTTTAATCCATATGACATACTTTGAAAAATGAGATATGTATGACTAGTAGTGGATTATGTACACTCTCCTGTGAGTTGGGTCAGGTGGCCATTTAGACCTTTCTTTTAGTTGCAGAATCACTTCATGATTGCAGTAAAAATCTCTTTTGGAAGAGGAAGCTGTTGAAGACATGAGGATTCAGCCTGGTTTCATCCAACTTGAGTTTAGGCACTTAATTAGTATGCCTAGATTAGGGTCATGGTCATCAGAAGGTTTCCTCTGCAGACAATGGAAATATCTCCAGACAGTCCTTGGATTTACATCCTGAGGAGAGCTCTGTCTTGACTTTAATGATTGTATATCTTCAGCTCCTGATTTAGGCACATTTGTTAAATATTTACAGTCTTCCTGCCCAGCTCATGCAATTGGACAATTAAGGGGGAGGCAGCCTGGAGCTGTGAGCAGTCACAGCCTGACAAGTGACTCCAAAGCCTGGAGGGAGTCATCCCTGTGGTCTGATGTTCTGCACAGCTCAGGGGTGTTGCTTTATTCATTTTGCCTCTTGCTCAGTGCTGTTGGGATCCTCACTGGCAAACCTTCCTATCTCAGGAAGCTGGACTGCCAACCTTGGGCACTCAGAAATCATGAGTCAGGTATCAGAAAAATTGTATGACAGCTTCAAAAGCAAGGGGGTGTTAAAAAAAAAAAAGAAGAAAGACAGAGAGATGGTTGTATGCTTCTGAGTTTCCATCTGGTTTCTGAGGCTTTTATGTTTGACTTAAGAGTCATGTTTTCCAAGCCTTGTCCTGCAGCAGTGTGGTCTGGAAACTTCATTTTCCTCAAGAGAAAGCTGAGATTCTTGCGTAATGCATGTTTTCAGGAGCATGGTCTTTAAGAAAAAAAATGCAATAATGTGAGGTGTAATAAAACATTGAGGCTGGCAGAGGAGAGATGTCAGGCTGTGGCTCTGAGAGAGCAGCAATGATGAGCAAAGCACAGAGTGTTGTTCTGAACTTGAACTCTTCTTCTTACACTAAGCTATGTGTGTTAGGCCAGACTGGGTCCATAAGAATGTTGAATTTCCTCTTTTTCTCTGAATTTAAACCCATGAATTTTCCTTCACATCTCATCCAGAAATATCACCACTAATTTTGATTATTTAAAGAAGAAAAAAATTGTCACAAAACCAGTGCTGCCCTATGTGGAAAACTGAAAACTATTAATTCTCCCTTATTAATTGGCACTGGCATTTTATTTATTGTATGTGGTTTCGATATTGTTTTCCTCTTTCTTTTTTCCAGTAGGAGTGGCCAAATCAGCTACCCTTACTCAGCTCCTGTCTCACTTGTGGGTGGAAACTTACAGCTTCTGAAGCTGAGCAAAGCTGAGAGAAAGAGAGAAGGAGTCAGGATGTCACAGGGAGATCATGTCCTTGTAAGAATTGCTCTGAGTCTCAGTACAAAACCAGAGCTGCCCCACATGTGAACTGTGTATCATGTTTTGGTCCAAGACTGCTGCTGGATAAATTCCTGGTAAAAGGGGAATAATAATAAGAAAATGTGGCAGTTTTATGGGATTTAATCTTTCCATCAGCAGTGATAAGTGCAGTGCTCAGTCAGACAGGAGAGGCAGTGATGCTGCACAGCCCCCATGAAGTTTGTGTCTGAATCCACCCCTACAGTGCAGAGCATATCTATAAACATCTCTTCCCTGGCTTCTCTCAAGCTGTAATTGGTAAAGAGCACTTTAAACATGCTCCAACTGGCAGTAAAATTCTACTTTTGAAACGTTGGATGGTGCAGCTTATTTGTATGTTTTGAACAATAGTGCACGAGCAACTGTAGATGATTTTGAGAAAAAGTACATCGTGAAAAAGCCCCAGAGAATCTCTTCGTGACCATTAGTATTTAATTGTGGAAGGCAGAAGAGGAAGAAAGCAAAGGACAACAAGTAATGGATTGTTATACTGTTATGACTCATATTGCCTCAGAGGTTTTGTTTTCAGCTGATGCTGTGTATATTGTTATTAAGTTATTTTATTATTAAATTTGGACTGAATTCTTATGTTAAATTTGGGCCTAAAAATTACCATCCTGGTACCCAGGAGATGTGTGTAAAACATGAAAAATATTGATAAAAGGATCCAGAAATGAAAATACAAATGTTAAAGTAACATAGAAGTAGTTTTCACACCTGTTAAGCCTAAAGATAGAGAAAATCTTGGGAATTTACTGGAAAAAAATCTAATTGACTAAAAGGCAAAATATCCTGCCTAAAGAGAAGTAAAATTTAAAAAGGAAGAGATTTGCAGCTTCTATACAAAAAAAGAGAACAAACCCAAACCCCAAAGAATACATGCACAAAATCCAAAAAGTCCCACTCCAACAAAAAACACGCCCACAAAAACAAAGCAACAAACCAAAGTAAACCCAAAAAATCCCAAGAAAATGTGCTCTGAAAATTAGGAATACTAAAATGTGAAGTCCTAAATCAGTCTACATCTATACTAAATGTTTTGCTCTCTTACCACTGTTTACCCTCTCTGCCTCATTTCTAATCTTAAAGCAAAGTTTTCTCTCAGTCAAAGAAACTCATTTTGTGTCCTTCTTTATTATTTCCCAGCATGTACCTTCTATTCTTTGGTCTCCTCTCTGGAACTTTGCCTGTAAATTTTTTTGAGGAAAGGGATTGTCTCTCATTATGTGCTATACAGACTTGAACACCACAGATCTCCAAAGGGCCTAATTCTGAGGGAAAGTTCCTGCCAAATTCTTTACTGGTGGCCCACTTTTGATTAAATTTTTCAGCTTAAAACTTCATTCTTTGTTGCACATCCAACTTCTGAAACTATCCTCAGGCTCCCTGGGAATTTTGCAAGTCACTGTGATGACGAGTAGAGGTCAGGCTACAGAAAAATGGGGTTGAGAGAAGGCAAAAAACTGAAACAGAGCCATGAGAGAGGCTGCAAAAGCTGTACAAAGGGGATGGAAGGAATGAAAAATGGCAGATCTTCCTCCTGGGACGTGATGTTCTTGTCCATCCTGCTCTCTGCTTAGTAGAAACTATCATCTCTAGCACCTCCCAGATCCTTCTTGAATGCAGCAAGTAATAACAGTAACAGCAGTAGCTGCAGTACCAGCAGTAGTAGCAACAATAATAATTATTTATAGGAACTATTTGTCTTATTTCCTTCTTGGGTGCACCCAAATGAACTCTCACTGTGGTGCCTTCAGAGGACCTTCTATGCAGTGTCATCATAATAAGTCTTTGTGGCCCATCTTGCCTGTCAATCTGTCATGCCAAGACTGCATCAGTGGTAATAACAAGGTTAAAAGCAAAGAGGGGAGCAATAGCTCAATTATCATTCCAGGCACGTGGTGTAATTGTGCTGCTGGCTGCTGGCCATGTGGCTCTTGTGGTAGCAAACAGTGCTTTCCCTCAGCAGCCCCAGCTGCCCTGTTTTCATATGGGCTGGGAAGGTCAGAAAAATCAATTAGCAATGTGGGACATTAACGACAGCCAAGTCCAAATACAACTTCAGAAACACTTTGCTGAAAGATTAATGTATCTTTAAAAAACAAATGGACATCTGTGTCATTTTTCAGAGCTGCTCGTGGTAGCTGCTCCTCCTAGAAAAAGCCAATGTTCTCACTCTGCAGCAGCGCTGTCTCAGCTGCCACAGAGTCATCTGTCAGACAGGGACTGTTGAACTTGATGTTGTCCATGCAAAATCCACAAAAATTAGCTCATCTCCAGCTGAGATGGTGTTTAAGAAGCAGAGACACACCAAATTGTCTGAAGACAGAAACAGCAACAAGGTTTGATTGCCCCCCTAGACACCAGGACGTGTGGCCCTGCCAGCACTGCCAGACCCCTGGGTGAGGGAATAGGCTGACATAGGTCAGGGTTTATAGTTAGACCAGGGAATAAAACTCAGAATTCTGAGCTTTATGAGTTATGAATTAAATTTAGTAATACCTTGGGCAAGTCACCTTCCTTTTAGTGGTCTCTAATAGCAATATCTGGCAGGGGCATTGTAAATTTTAATGAAGTCCTTCACTATCCTACTGTTACAGATGCTGAAAACTATAAAGTGTTATTAAATTCATTGCTTTCTTCTTCATTGTCATCTTCATCAGTCTTGAAATGGTTCAATCAAAATTACACCTCTACTTTCTAATACAAATATTTTATTTCTCTCATGCAGGAATATACAAAGTAAAATATAATCTTGCTGCCCACAAGCCTTATTTAAAGTCATATATATTTGATTGATGTTTGTACTCTTTTCCTCACTGTTTCCTTTTCTTATTTTAAGGGAAATGATTTAGAACTGCAGAAGCTACTCAAATTGTCCCCCGGGGTCATCTGATTTTACCTACCAAGTTGTATCATTCAGTTACAGTTTTGCTCCTTAATATGTGTTTTATATTTTAATGTCATGAACACTAACAAAACCACACTGGGCAAGATGGCAAGTTATGATGACTCTGAGAAAACAGCACTACATTTCCTAGGCTGGGTCCATGGTGGGTACATAAACCATATCCACTCCAAAGGTATCTGCACCACTTGCAGATCATGTTGTGTAATAAAGACAACAACAGTTACCACCCAGCTGATGTGCTTCTTTTTCTTGATCCCCCTGCAAAGACAAGGAAAAGAAAAACCCCAAAACACTTCAGTAATTTATGCAATTAATTGAACCAAGTGGGGATATGATTTCTAGGAAAAAGGAGAAAGAAAAGATCAAGTAGGTCAGTCATGGACCTAAGAGGACTCAACCACAAACCACAACCTTTTAGGTTCCATCAAGCTGAGCAATGACTGGAAATGCCAATATGAAAAGGACCCTTTTTCTCAAATGTGGGGTCACCAACCATCCTGGAATGGTCTAGAAGAAAGTTGCTTAAGGGAGAATTTAATAGGAAAATCATTTACAGTTGCCATTAGGTGGAGGGTATGAGTGTCTGCTGGGAAATCTTTTTCAAAAGTATTCTTTCCCCTCATTTCTTTGTCAGGGAAGTATGGGGAAAAAAAAAAAAAAAGAAAAAGGTTTCCCACGTCTTTGAACCACTTGATTACTGGTATATAAATAGATCCCTGTCTCAAAATGCTCAAAAAGTGCAATGCCATTTTCTGTCTCAAAGGCCGGAAAATGATCATTAGGAACACAGCTCATTTCTGTAATGTAGGGCCAGCCATGAAACTTTGTTAAAAATGACATTATCCTGGCTGGGGAATAAGCAAAATCTCTATGTGACATCTAATTATCTTAACAGCATTTGAAGTTCAATAATTTTTTCTTACCAGTCATTCACCTACAAGGAGAGAGCATCAGAGTAGGGACAGAAATGCAGCAAAAACTTAAAAGAAAAAAAAGAGAAAAAGAATCATCCCGTTTTCGCCCAGCAGAGTACAGATTGTCACTATTCTTTGTCATTCCCTGTGTAATTTGGTTTTGGTCAGTCCAGTAAAACAATTGTTCCTTTAACTATAACAAAGACCAATTTACCGATTATCTGTTTCCTAAAAGCATTGAATGCTGAGTATCCTGTTCCATTTCCTGTCAGATATTCACATGCAATTAGATACAGGCAGTGGGAATGTAATGTAAAATGGGTATTTTGTTCTGAAACATGGCACTATGCCTGTGCTCTTCCCCATCTCCTTGAGCAAAGTTCAAGTGCCAAAATGAAAGGCATGTTTAATGCCAAAGGTGATTCAAGTTCAGGCCAAAAATAATTCCAGACAACTCAATTTTGAATTATTTTCCTTCTAAACATTTTTTGGGGAGAAATGGAAATACCGCCGAGTGTTTGAGGCTGAGATGCTAACAGCAAAACCTCTTGCAAGCTATTCAAATATCAGCTGCTATTGTGTACAAAGTCCTCCCTATCGCTGTGGAATTTGTCAGAGGAGGCCAACAGAACAGCCAGATTTACAGTATACTTGCAGAATTTTCCAGAAGGTTTACTTGCCTTTATAAAAAAAAATTAAAACCACTGTGAGGATGTTCTTTTCTTTTAATATTTTTGCCTGTATTCCAGGAAAGAGGTTGTGCACATAAAATGTATTTACTGACATTTGATTTTGTATAATTATGCATCAAGAAGACAGCCTTGGTAGCTTAAACTTGAAGTTAAGAAATTGTAAGTTAAATACTTGTGTGAAATAATGTACATAGAAAAATCCATATTGGTGTATTTGAAGAGTCTTGCTTTTCTTGTATAGCATTGCAGAACATCCCTAGACCTTTTCTCTTTTCTTTTTTCTTGTTAGATAGCATCCAGTCATTTCAAATGTCTTCTGAGGCAGAGCAGTTACTCACTATGATAATATTTTGAATGTCACATCCAATAGAAATGAAACATGAATCTATGGATTGGTATCCCAGCCCATTCCATATGGATTCTTGGAGAAGTCCTTCTATCTGAATAGGCTCTAAAGACAGAATGGCTTTGGAGGCAGGGATGTGATATAAGCTAACCACAGTCCATGGAGGGCCCCCAAAATTAGATTTGATAGTACTGTGCTGGGGTAATGAAATGGAGTGACATACCAGTGGTTTTGGTCTTAACTGCTAAAGAAAGGTCCCAATGAAGGTGATACATTTGACGTTTTCTGACCAATTTATTTCAGCTCTGTGCAATGGAATATTTCAGTTCAAAAGCGGCAAGGCAAGAAGGAGAAGAAAAGGCTTTTTTATCAGGTTCTTTGGCAGGAACAGTGAAATCTTCCTTTCATCCAAAAAGACAGATACTTATTTTGTCTGAAATGCAGAAATATCCAGAATCCAAAAACTTTCCACCTTCTTGTTTACAGTCAAAGAGGGAATTGAAACGTCACAGAATTGCAGTGGAGAAACGAATCCTCCTAAGGACTTTGAAAACAAATGCATGTGCAGGCTTCTTGGGAGAGAACAAACCAAGGAGACAGAGCTTCAAATACAAAATACGAAATGAACATAAACTAGGCCTGAATGGAAGGTATAAGGTCAGCATGCACAGCGTGTTCTTCCAACCACACCTGACAGAGGAAGAAAAGCAGACAAGGTTATAGTCTCTGCAGTGCTGCTTGGAAAAATCCTGCAGGAGGTGGCTGGACAACCATTCCCTAGAGGCAGCTGTCTTGGGGTGGAATGCCTTGGAGTGTAGTGTGTGATGGCACAGACAAGCTCACTCTGGCTCTTCTGAGCCAGTTGCACCTGAGCTTCCTGCAGCAAGAAGCTGTGGAGCTCTGTTTCATGCTGTGCTGGACCTGGGTGAAGATGCAGCACAGAGCACTTAGAGCTCCCAACAACCCCAGTGGGACCAGCTGACTTGTGCTCTGGATCCAGCTTGGCTCTGGCTGGCTGATGTGAGCCTTTTCATTTTTCAGAGACTTACAGTTAAAGAGTCTCAGCAGGGAGACCTGTGAGAAAGCTCTATGAAAAATGATACATGAAAGAAAGATAGAAATCTATTAAAAAGAATGGAATAGTGAGCATGAAACAAAAATTCATTAAAAATGTATGACTGGAGTAATAGGACTAGCTTTGTTTTGGCATTGGCAGCCTGAAGAAAAAAGATGGGAGAGAATCATATTACAGAGATGAAAAGGAAGGAAGGCAGAAAACTGGATTAAATAGATAGCTATACACTTTAGTTTTAAGGATTATAATTGAAAACCATATAAATCTAAGAACATTAAAAATTAGGAATGCCAAAAGGGGCAGTTGGATGATGCAGAATTAATTGAGGAGAGAGAAAGACAAATGCAGAAACCACTTCACAGGAAACAGAAAAATGACAGTGAAATCTGCAGACTTCAGCGAAATCAGCATCTGGATCTCCTTGCCAAGAGGACAGAGAGAAGAGATACAAGCAATTATATGGAGACTCTACACAGAATGTATTGCATTGTTATTTTCAAATTATTGCATAGTCATGAGAATTGTTTTCCAGGCCTTTGAGACCTGAGGCTCCCTTCAGGAAGATGCTGCCACACACATCCTTACCTTGTAGCTCTGCCAGGTGTTGAGACAGATGTTTTCCTGTTGACATCTGCCCTGCCCACCCTTTCCTTCCTGCTGCAGGGAGGGATAGTGAACTGGTGAAAGTATTTTCAGACTGTGACACTTAGCTCTGATATATTTTGCACAAGGAAACAATTGGTTTTTTTGTTGTTGTCTGTTTGTTAAGAAATTGCAAAATAGTAATCCCTATTTCCTAGATAGGAAGGTCTTTAAGATCCTCTAGCCTGGCCTGCGGCCTGCTAAATACCATGAAACACCAGCATTTCCACACTAAGCACATCACTCCTCTCAGTGCCCACTGGCATTTCCCACTTGTTTTCTGTCTCCCACTTGCTTGTCCCTATCAGTGCAGCAGAGGAGGCAGAAACATTCTACATGATGAAAAATCACCTCAGAAGGAATTGGCCAGTAAACCTGGATTATAGCTACTGCTGAAAAGTGCCAGCTGGTGGCTTCTGGAGAACTTCTTTAGCCACAGTGACTATCAGTTTGTCATGGTCCCTGGTCCTTTGAATAAAGCAGAGGATTAGAGGATGGTATCTGTGAAGAGCTGGAGGCACCCAGTTACATTAATCCCTGAAAGAGTGTGGAGCTGAGCAGCCTCCTCTCCCTCAGGGCTGCCTCTGCTTTCCAAACTGGAAACACCCCAGGGTGGGTTAACCACTCAGCACCAAGGGTAGAAGTGATCAGACACTCTTGGTAAGAGGAGCAACCTCCACTCACTCGAGTAAACCCATGATATATGAGCCTGCGGCATTAAATGGTCTGGAAAATAGTGTTCATCCTTCTATTTTTTGTCTCAGCAGAATATAGCACCCCATGTCCTTTGCTGTCCTCTCCTTCACACAACTCCATTCACTTCTGAGTTTTTTCAGGATGGTAGATGATTATTTTTTTAAGCCAAAGCCAAACCCCAACTTTGTTCCCATGGACAGAGAAGATTAAAACAGAACAATTGAGGTTAATAACACATTACCTCAGCGTGAACTTCAGAAATGAGTTAGCTTGATTCCAAAATACCTTGGTAATACTTTGAATGGATTACAGCTTCTTTTTAGGAGAGAAAACAAACCCAAATCCTCCTTGGCTGGGTTTAACTCTCTGTGTCACATTCTGCAAGTTCATGTTGAGTCAAAAGCCCCAGGTTTGCTGTAGACAGATTATAGAAACTCGTTAAATTTGGAGCTGGGAGCTGAAGCCACTAAAGTAGCTGAAGGCTGGGGAGTGGAAGCAAGGCAAGATTTAAAAGCTGCAGCAGATGTGAGTTGTGAATCCAAGGATAACAGCACCTGTCCCCAGATCCCCTCCACCAACGTTTGCCCCGCTGCATGAGAGGCCAAAGTCAGTCATCTGCCAAAGTGTTCTCAATGAAAGATTTTCAGCCTGGCATGGACTGCTTGGAGGCCGATAGAAAACACTGCGTAAGATTTTTCTGCAATAAAAGATCCTGGAGTCCATGTCTAGACAGAGAAAATCAGGAACAGGCTGGGGCTTAGGCATTTAAATACCTAGAGAATACCACGGTAATTCTAGCATAGCCAACACCCATCTTAATATTATAGGCTCACAGTGTTTTAAGAAGAGCAAATTCCTTAGGGTCAACTCCAGTCTTCATCTCTATCTGTGAAAAAGACAAGTCACATCCTTAGTCTTTCCTTGCAGTGAGTCCTTGTGATGAAATGGTACCTGCAGCTTTCTCTGGCTGGGGGATGTTTCCAGTCTCTGCTCCATCAGTTGTCAGTGTGACTCCCACAGCAGCAGAGTCACTCTGTCCCTGCATTGAACTCATCATGCACAAAGTGTCCAGAGAGATGGTTGGCAGCAGCCAGAAATAAACAAAGACATGATTGCTTATAAAATAATACAGGTCAGAAGCCCTCATTCAAACCTGGCTCCTATTTTGCCCAATATGCAAGGATAGATAAGGTTTTTATTTTATAAAGTTCAATAATGAAATAAATAAGGCAGGCAAATGCTGGTGAAACAAGGTTTGGTTTTATCCCATATGTTAAGAAGGACAGAACCTACTGGTTATCACATTTATTCCAAACCATTACCCCAGACATAAGGCTTCAGAGAAAGACAGTAACTGCTTTTGTTCCATTTTTGCCCACAAAAATGTTCCAAAGTCTGTCCAGAAAAAAATCAGCAGGCTTCCTTGCTTAGTTTACATTTTGATGAAATGACAATTTTTTTTCAACAATGAAAAAACAAAAAAGCAGCAGAACTTCTCATCACGTCTGGTTAAAGTTTACTCTGCACTACAAGCTTGACTTAGAAATGTTTCCTTGAACTCCTCCATTTCTGCTCTGCTTTCTGGTGCATGGACTCCTGGGAAAAGCACGTTTGTTCTCTCTAAAACTTTAGGAAGTTTTAGCTAAATCAGAGTAAGCATTTTTGAGGCAGGACTGGAAAGTTAGAGGGTTTAATTGTCTTTTTGATTTTGGTGGAAGGAGGGAAAAATAAGAAAAAATCTGACCTCAGGACTAGCACAAAATAGCAAAAATATTACATATATATATATATATACACATATACATACATACATATGCATATATACGCATATATGCATACACACATACATATATGCATATATATAGGTATATATATAAAATATTTACTTCGTTCCTGCCTAAAAACTTTGCCTATTTACCCAGAAGGCTGATGGATTCATTTTGATGCAATCTGCACCAAATACTTGAACCTCTGAGAACTTCTTCAAAACTTAGTGGTATTTCCAAATTTTTCACAGCTCAGTGCTTTTGGAGTTTGTAATTGCTACTGGGATCTCTGGAGGAATTTTTATGTTCAGGCAGATAAGCTGCTCTGAAGATCGAAGTTCCTCAAAGCTTAAACTTACATAGAAATTGAATGTACTGTCTATAAAGTGTGGTGCTGCTGCCACGCATGTAAATTTTTTAGCCATGTTTTAAACCAATGGAATTAATCCTGATTTATTTTCATACCTGTGAAATAATAGCCAGGTATTCAGTTGTACAACTTTGCAACAATTAATTATTTCATCTGTTCTTGCAAGTAGGAAGTCAGAGAAAAAAGACCATTTCATTTCTGTGATACTTGCAAACGCAGCCATTAGTAGAGACAAAGGCTCATGAATCAATAAAAATTTACTGCTGACCTCTATACATACATATCTTAGACCCTTTTATGATTTGAAGTAAGCAGTTGATTTAGACCTAATTATAATCTGTGTTTTGACCGTATCTGAAATATCTGCACTGAACCTTGAATTCTACTCCAATGTGCAAAGTGAATAACCACAATTTAAATTCTGTATTGCCTTAATTCCAAACACTTAGCTACATGTCAACAAACTCATCTAAACAAACAATTTTTCCTTTTTGTTGTGGCTTCTCAGAGAAAGAAAAGGAGAAAGACTCAGTTTTCTGAAGAAAGGCAGTGTGTGGATGTTTGGTACCTCCTTGTGACAACAATCTGGGCTGCTGCCCTTCCACTGGGCAGGTGGGATCCTGGGACTCCAGTGTGGCTGCAGTCTGCTGGGAAGAGATGAAAATGCTTTTGCTTGCATTTTGAAACCAAGCCAGATGGCAGAGTGACATGTGGGTCAGGTGTGATGTGGCAGGTAATGGTGCCTTGCAGCCCCTGAACCTGGCTCAGCTGCTGGGCCGGTGAGGGACTCGAGGACATACTTAACTTTTTGCTGTTAAAAATGAAACTTAGGCTTGTCCTTAGCTGTTTTGTTAATCAGAATTGGATTTCATCACATGTTTTGTTAAGCTATTGTCTTAGAACTTTTGATTGTTGTTAAGACATTGTCTGTAAGCTATGCAATATAGGTCTTGTCCTTTGAAACTCTTGTCATATTCCCTTCAAAGTGACTAAAGGAAGCAATAAATTTCCAGACTTCTCTGATAATGGGATTTTAAAAATAATTCTTTTAAACTTTATGTGTATATTTTATTAGGTATTTGCAAGTGTATGTAAATGTATTAAAACACAGAACTGTAAAATAATGATCAAATATAAATATTTCGAATGGTCATACTGTAGATGACAATTCTCATGGTGATGGAATTGCAGTTAGATTTTATTTCAGTACAGGCTGACTAGAAACTAGAAACTAGAAAATCAGTTCATGGCATATTGAGGATAGATCTTCACCTTACTCTCCACAGATTGCCCCAAACTAATGCCTTAAAGTGAGCTGTTTGCTAGATAAATCTCCTTTATCATGTTTGTTTTGACAATGTTACTTCAATGCTCCATCTGTCTGTCCTCTATTACATTTACCAATGGGGAAAAAATCAATAAACTATTACTCTCCTGACGACCCTGTTGCTGCATTAGAAGGAAAAGCATATTTGCCCGGGTATATAAGGGGTGAGGGGGGTGTGAACTTGATGTTTCAAAACTACCAAGTGCCAGCCTACTGCAGCTTGTGCCATGTGTGGAAGCTAGAATTCAGGAAAGACCAAAATACCAGCGGCACTGTGAAAGAGAGATGACAGTGGCAATAACCACTTGGTTTGTCTTTACCTGCAGGGCCATGGTGGGAGTCTCTGGCAGGCAAACACTTTCCCTTTGTTTTCTATCCCTTACTCCACTTTTATCAGTACCCTTTGCTCCCACAACATCCACTCTGTCCAAGCAAGCCCCAAGGCTGTGGTGGGGCAGAGGCAGCCGCTGTTCAGCTTCTGTCTCGCTCTGTCATCTCAGGACTGGGGGCATGCCAAGTGGTGTGACTGGAAATCAGACTGGCAAAACAACTGCTCCAGTCTTTGACTTCCCCTTCCTGGCCCGCTAAACCAACTCTTTCTGACTCAGCAACAGTCAGAACTGTCCTCGTAACTGAGTATATAAATATACTTTTTCTGCCTCGGTTCAACACATGACGCAGTGAGAAATAAAATGAAAAATTTTCAGATGCTGTAAGCTTCCTATGTACCCTTTCCTACATAATCCAAAGCACTGAGTCTGTAGATAAGAAAAAAGCCTGCTGGGATCATGATAAAAAACATTCTGTTTATGCTGCTGATCACTACGATACCTCAGAGAACCCTGATGGATGATGTACTTGCAAATAATGTTTACTCCATGGAGAAAATTTAAAAAAATTCTCACAGATTATTGCCCACAACATGGTTCTTTCAGAAGCTCTGGGTATAACGAAATGGCTCTTGGTTAAAAAACAAACAAACAAACAAACAAAAACCTATGGTCTTTGTCTGCTCAGATGACATTAACAATGTAAAATTATGGAAATTTACCAGTGGAAAAGTCAGAAGTTCACTTAGCTGGAGATATCAGAGACATGCCAAACTCAAAAGCGGATATCCAGTACCCCTCACTGAATTTAAAGAAATAAGAGTATTCCTAATTTCAACTAATTCATTTAAGTAAGTGGATCCACACAACCCCAGCAGGTGTCATCCACTGTGATCCGTGCCTTTAACTCCTGTTGAGGTCAGTGTCTGCAGTTGCTGTTTTTACTGAGATGGCCCTCAGCCTGCACCTCAGACCAGACCCACCACTGGACCCTTCACCAGGGTCCTCTACTGGATTTAGGTGGAGCTGGGACGTGCCCCCCAGAGAACATGTGGAAACTTTTTGGCTCCCATTTTACTGCTCAGCACTTTTTAATCTACATGCAAGCTGCAGGGCATCCACCAGGCTGCTGTGTGGGGGGAAGGCAAACTAGACATGGCTGTAAACATGTACATACACATGTACAAGTTTTAGGGTTGCATAGCCACAGCTACTGAGACTTTGGTGCACACACTAAAGCTAAGTGAGGAATAGCTACTCCTTCCAATGACTACATTCCTAATGAATAAATAATATTTGGCCAGGAAAGGAGAAGGAGCTTGGCTGAGGCTCAAGCCTTGTTTGGACTAGGGTTTATATTCCTACACCAACAGTTATTTGGAGAATGCAGAATAGCTCTTAGAGAGGATGCTGAAGTCAGCTGAGAACAGCAAATGGACTGCTCAGGTACTCAACCAGATAACTGGGCAGCCAAGTCCAAAGATGTGCTCTGGGTATGGATTTGGGTCTCAATGTCCTGACCTCACCAGGTGCCCTAACAATAACCTATTGGCTTTCCTAGAGGAGCGAAAACATCTCTCTCTCTCTTTGGCATTTTGATCAGAAATCCTATCCTACCATGGAAAACTTTCTTAAGAAAATTTTGTCAAAACTGGCATGTTCCCAAGAGAAATCTCCATTCCAACAAAGTGGCATTTCCCAGTGATAAACTATGTTTCTGGAAAATGCCCAAATAACTCTACTGCTTGGCACCTGTTTAAGTTGCTAAATATTGGATCAAGTGATTCACATTACCATGGAGCACCATAGATTTTTTCATTATATACACTTGGAACAAAGGCTTCTTTTACAGTACAAAAAGCACTTGGGGCAGGGTGAGAGCTTGGGGTGATCAGGCCATTAAACTCCCATGCATGATCAAAACCCTCATGCTTTACCCAAGATGAAGCACTGGCAACAATGCCTCCCCGAGGTGTACCTGTCCCTTTCCGCTTCCCCTCCCATATTCCCCTGACATGTTTCTGCACACACAGGTTTAGGGAAC
The DNA here is from genome assembly GCA_013398275.1 of Promerops cafer. Lineage (NCBI taxonomy): Eukaryota > Metazoa > Chordata > Aves > Passeriformes > Nectariniidae > Promerops > Promerops cafer. Next base: position 8,220,603 of record VZSE01014922.1, read on the forward strand.
TTAAACTGGTTTTAGAAAAACAATCCAACGTGTTTCTGTGAAAGTGGTCTTGGTCCACCATCCACCACAGCTTCACAGCTGAGAAAGTCCAGCAACAGCTCAAGAACAAATGCAGGTGGGCAAAGGGGCAAAGCAGACTTGTGGGGGTCTTGTTGCTGGTGACAAACAGCCAGTCTGGGGGGCAGAAGACCAAAGCTAAAAAGTGTGACACCACTTCTGTCTCAAGCAGGTGTTTGTTGTAAAGATCTGATTCTTTCAGGCTTGATTCAAAATTTACCAACACCCACAGAAATCACTTTTACTGACTTCAGGAGTTCTGGTCTCTAAAGTTATTCCCTGTTCTAATTTATGTGTAAGAACCAAACCAAGTAATATTTGCTTTTGGTAGGACAGAAATAGTAAATCCCTGAGGATATTTTCTTTTCTTCAGAGATTATGAAGCCTTCTTACTCAGATGTAAACCTCAATGGTAAAATTCATCCTAATTTATGCATCTAATGTCTTTACATAACTAATGATCAGGCATGATTCATCCTACCTACCTGAGATGTCTGCTTTGGGATGGGATAAATGCACCCCAGGCAACACTGATTCTCTTGATTACCTCCCATCTGACCATTACAGATGAATCCTTTTCCAGTCATTGGAAATAGAAAACAACATCTCTTCAGAGGCACGTTAACATTTATGTCATGATGTTTGTACCAAGTTTCTTGATGACTCAGATGGCATAGCTTCTAAGGGGTGATGCACGGCCAGTCTGAAATTCTTATTTTCTCTCTGTTTATGCACACAAATACACACAGAGCTACTTTAAATGCATAAATGCCGAAAGCCCATTTTCTACCATAATTGGTAGATTCTCCACTACAAAGACTCAATTCCTTGAGCTTGGCACCCTGTGGGGTCACTTACGTGACTGCAGAGTGGATGCTCACTGCTGTTGTGAGCTTTACATCTGCTTAGCACAGCTGTGAATGGCCAAATTTAGTACAGGATGGCAGAGAACTGAGTCCTTAGGAGTTTTTATTCTCTTTGACTGAAGATTTTTTATTCCCTCAGTGCACAGTTTAAGCAAGGAGTTTCCAACAGACAATCAAAACATGCACTTAGCCCAGTGAAACACTGAGAAAAACATTCTCTTTGACACTAAAACTGGTGACTAATTGACAGCAGGTCTGACAAAATCATCAGGAAATCATGAGATAAATAAATACAGGTGCATTTCATTCCTCTTCTCTCCCACTTCAATAGACACAAATTAAATGTAAATCGTTATTAGAAAAAATATTCTGTGTGGCATTTCGTGGCTTTAAAGGCCGTTGGAAGCTAAATTTTTTATTTATTCCCACAGCATATGGAAGATAAGTGACAGGACAGCAGGATATGGTGCTGTAGAAAGAAACCCTGCTATTTCCAGCTGGTACCCTGAATCAATGCAAATTCATTGATCTCTCTGCTGTGGCCATGGATGTGACTCCTTGTGACATGAGCTTCTGTTCACTGGACCCTTCTTTTCAGGGTAGCATAGTCTGCAGTGTTAGGACATCCCAGGGATCAAGAAATAAATGAGTGTCTCTTCCATCATTTTTTCCCAGCTTCCCTGTTGATGGGATAATTATAGTTTTAAATTACTGTTATTAACTTAATGACCTGTTGCTCCTTGAGGAGAATACTTTGAGATTTATCCTGGTCCTGCCAAACAGCAGTTGTCTGGTTCAGGCTGCAGAGACTTGGCCTGGCCTTATCAAAAGTCCTTATACTGGTGGACTTAATGTTGAGTGAGTTTCCCATTCTCTCAGTTTTCAGGACCATCCCAAAATGCAGAACTTGAGCACTTGTGGAGAGTTGTAGGCCTTGTAGGCTTTTTCTGCTCAAATAGGATGAATACTGAACAACTCAGGTCCTATTTTGGAATGTTACCACAGAAACCAACAGATTTTGGGGGTGTTGGTAGGACAGAGACTTTAAAAGATTTTTTTCCAACACTTTGTCACTCTCTTTAAATTTGGGCCAATAAAGTGAGTCCAGAGCAGTGTGTCTGCAGAGAGCTGTGAGGCTGAGAAAAACCCTGTACTCTTCTGTTCCAAGGAAACACCATGAAAAGGTAAAAAAGCATTGCAAAAGGTCATTGAAGAGAAGGCAAGGTTGGGATTCATGTTATCTGAGTATGAATGCAGCACTTACTTTACACCACACAGAGGTCAACATCTGGGTTAGTTCTTGTGTCTTGACAGATTTACTTTTCAAATTTGACACCTACTCCCAGATGGAATAAACTGCCCTGTGGAAATTCCTTTTTCTCTCCACGGACTACAGAGAATCTAAACAGTTCAGCTGCAGACGTCTACACTGAAGCCCTGACAGTAGCCAAGGCAACATTTAATGCACCAAGTGAACCAGCAGAAGCAGCAGCTTATGAAGATCAGAATGAGATCTAAGTTAACACTGTGAACACCAACCCCTTGACAAAACTGTGCTGCCACATCATTTTTCACTGCAAGGACTTGATGCAGAAAAATGCAGCACTCTTGCTGCTGAAATTGCTCAGTAGCTCCCTGCAATGATGTCTGGATCAATACATAAATGTAGGAAAGGCTGGTGTCTGTCAGGGTCCCAGAGTCCAGTGCAGAGTTGCTTTCTGTCCATCATTTTCTGCAAAGATGCCAAACTAGGTTAATTATTGGCTTGTTTCCAGTTATGAATTTGTAGCTGTTGAGTCATTGCTGCTAGGGCTAAGTCTCCACCTGAAGAAAGTATTTTTGGGAAGAAAATCCTTGTTAGTAACTACTGGAAAACCTGTCTCATAAAAAATTAAATCTAATTTCTGTGGGGAAAGTAAGGGTTAAATGCATGTGTGGCCACTGTCAATATTCCTTTCCCAGACTGCTTTCTTTGGGGCTCCAGTTTGTTCTGCCCTCCCAAGGCTCTCTTGGGAATGACTAGATGCCTTTTCCTTGGAAGTCAAGGCAGAAATGTGAAAGTATGAGCATAAATTAAAAGCTCTTCAATCAAAGGATTAGTTCAAAGAGAGAGTGAGAGGAGTACATCCCAAGCATATCAATATCACTGAGACCTCTCTAATGTGCCTTGATATACAGTTGTACAGACCTATCAATGGTGTTAAAGAGACAGCTAAATTGAGAAGAAGAATCCTAAAGTTGAGTAAAGTAAAAGCCACAGATCAAATCTTATTAACACCTGTCGCTTACAACACCCACGTCATAAGAAATTAGCACCTCTTGGCACAAATCCCACATGTGCACAAAGCAAGTAATGCACAAGAAAAGGCAAAAAAAGGGATGAATATTAAAGCAATCACTCGAAGGATTCATCTCCTGATCCTAACTGTGCATGAAGTAAAAAATAAAATGTCTATAGAGAAATTTTATAGGCAGAAAAACAGCTGGGTACACCAGGGACCAAAGTCAAAGCGTGGAAGCTGTGAAGAGCAGATGAAGAACTCAGTTTGATCAAATGGGGATGATTAAACATCAGTGAACTGAGAGATAATGAATACTTAGATGAGTAATGGGGCTAAACACTGATTAAAACTAAGCACCTGTTTAGAAAGAAAACCAATCATTTTAAAGTACCAACAAAAGGAAAGGTTGAAGTCAGAGCAGTGACAAATATTGCTGTGACAGAAAGCCCCTACAGTACTCTGGTTGAATAGAGATAACATAGGTAAATAACTTAAAAGTCATGAATTCAAGGGATGTGTGTGTTTGATTTTTTCTCTCCTTCAGTACAGGTCAAAAGGACTGGAGTTTGTAATCATGTTGGTGGAAATGAAAAGACCAGAGGAGACCTAGGGAGAAGGAGAATTGTTCTGTGTCTAATTTACCGTGAGATGAGGGAACACATAGTGATGAGCCACACAGTCATCTTTCACTGTTTTGCTGCTCTGTACAGCTGCAGTGGCAATACTATGTCTGTCATCCATTAACTTTTGGTGTCTATAAATGTACAATTGCCCCTTGCTGGCAGCAATGATCAAGTATCTGAAATTCTAATCTCTAAAAAGACTACTCCAGGCACATCCCACCTCTTCTGATCACTGTGACTGGCTTTATGGCCCCCGCTATAAACACAAATCAATAATTTTCTATTGAGTTTGGGGACACAACAACCTTTGGGATTATGCTTTTCCAGCTTGTTGTGCCTGCGTTTGCTGGCCATCCTCCTCATCAAACCCAACAGGTTTCATTTTCTCCTGGCCATGTGAGGCCAAGGATGAGATTGTGTGTGCATGTAGATGTGTCCCTATAAAGGGAGGGTTGGCACTACACTTTTCACTGAGGGAGGTACAGATGCTGCAGCCTACTCACTCTCTCTTCTCCTCTTGGACTCCTACACTCAGCAGCTAGAAATACCCCAGAGACTGCACTAACCTATGCTGCCCTGGGAATGGTGCCAAAGTGGCTACTGGCTGAGAGTTGCTGAAATCTGCTTCAGTGTGGCCTTTCATATCCTCTGTTCGACCCTCCTAAACCCTGGGGGATTAGTACCCCTCTGAGCCTCATTTTACCATCCATCAAAGACTCTCCACGTGAGGGTAAATCTCAGCTGGCCAAGGAGAGCTGGATGTTGGGCAGCACAAAGACCTTCATTCACTCTCCAGCAGAGGCTCTTAATTTTTAGGCTTGCTAACTGCTTATATACAGTTTGAAATGCTCAAAGTGACTACTTCCTGGGATAAGGAATTAAAACAAACAAGTAAACAGAGAAGCAATGTTAGCATGTTTCTGCCCTACTATTAAAACAGTTTTATGACCTGAAAAGGATATGCTGACTGATTTTGGCAGTGATCACTCATCTAATCTACTCTGCACATACATGCATCTGTCTTCTTACTTACAGCATTAGCTGTCACCATGGGACTCTGTCTTTATTTTCTTCAACAGATTTGTAGTGGGTTCTCTAGAACTAAAAATAAACAAGCTCTCCTGGGGAATATGTTTCTGTCTTCAACCCCCATGTGCAGGTTGCAGCATGATTCCTGCTGGCTATTTGGAGATTTATATTACGGAGCTCTGCACAGACCTGCCAAGTGGCAGGATGGGAGTGGAAACCAACAGATGAATTACAGAAGTTGCTGGGTGTTTACAGCAAAAGGAACATTGACTTCCATGGAAACAGGGGGGCTGATCTTGCTTATACTTTTGCATTTGATACTGAAATTGTTATTGTGGACTACAAGACCTTCTACAATGGGATTCCCCTACTGGCCAGGCACCTCCACACCAGCTCTGCTGCAAAATATGGTGAACTATAAACTGATCTGAAATACTTTGTTCATACCTATCTCAAATATGGAAACTCATTCCTTTTTGCATGCACCTTCAGGTCCCTCAAAGTCAAAACCCTTGTGCCTGCAGACCTTGATCTTTAGGACACAGGCTATGAGCTCTACTTCACTATCTGAGTCCATTTAATGGACTTAGGGGATTTTATTTTCTAATTATTCCACTTGGAGGGTTGTTTTACATGGAGAACTCTGAATCATAGAATGACAAAAAAAGTCTAGGCTGGAAGAGACCTCTAGAGATCACCTAGTCCAACCTTTTGTTGAAAGCAGGCTTTAGATTAGGTTATCAGGGCCTTGCCAAGTCAAGTCTTGAATATTTCCATTGAGGAAGACTCTTCTGCTTTTTTGGGCAACTGGTTTCAATGTTCAATTGTTTTCACAGTGAAGCATATAGTTTATATCCAGGTGGAATTTCTCTTAAAGCCAGTTGTGCCCATTGCCTTCTGTCTTCTCACTGTTCATCCTAGTGAAGAAAGTACCTTCTTCTTTCTAACTACCGTTAAGTATTGGAACATTATGATTTGATTCCCAGCAACCTTCTCTTCTAAAGACTGAACAAACCCAGTTCCTTCAGCCTTTACTCATATCAAGTTCTCCAACCCTCTTGTCATGCTGAGATTGTCTCAAATTTTTCAGCGGCTCCAAGTATGATCTTGGCACTTACTGGTCATGTTGAGTGACACAAACACAACCATGCAAAAAATGACCTGTCTCCTGCTTTATATAGCCCAAGGCAGCTTTGCAACTGTGGTGTAAGAACATCTTGGGCTGTAGAGCCAGCTGTGAGTCCTGCACTCAGCCTCTGAGGCTGCCAGCCTGACACAGCTCAGCTCTGCTAAGCACACACACAGACACACATGCACACACAAAGTCCCTCCCTTGGAAAGCTGGTTTAACTGATCTCTTTAGAATGCTTAGGCCATATGGTTCTGATTATTTATAAAGATAAAAGTGTATTTTTCTCTGTCTAAAAATAACCAGACTTAGGGAAGGAAGATGCTTTTGTGTAAATTATTTAAAAATAGGAAAGCTGCTAATCTCTGGAGAAAACCCTCGCTAGTGTTGGACGCAGTTCCAGGAAGCCCCTGAGAGGACAGGACAAGGGGCCTGTCTGCTCAACCATGCTTCAACAATGTCTTTTTACACCCTTGGTGTGACTACCCTGACTGCCCCCTCTTGAGCTAGTGCACATTCCTGCAGAACAGCTGATGAAAGGCAGCTGCAGGGCAAATATAACTCATGGCATTCTCTGTGGTGGCTTCTTTCCTCCCCCTATGCTCTGAGATTTTAACAATGTCCCTTAAACACTCACAGAATGGGGCTCTAATGAGGCTGGAAGGCTGAAAGCTGACCATCTGTGACTGCTCAAACTCATTTTATTCATGGGTTTGGGGTCTAAGCTGCCATGGTGGAGGTTGCTCTAAGATGCCCAGCAGCCTTGGGCAAGATGAACAATGTGGATATATGTGGTGAGGAAATTCAGGTTTAAGATGGGTGTGTCCATCTAAGGTCTGCATTGGGTTGGATGAGGGACCCCCTGCTATGGCTGAAGAACATGAACCATCCCTGTCTTCTGCTCCTCCTTCTCTGCTTTCAGGCTGATGTCATAAGCAGGGCAAAGTATGGCCCGTGGCTCCTCGCAGCCACCATGTGTCCCCTCCATCTCTGCCACCCTTGGCTGGCTGTGCTGCACTTTGGCTCAAGCACAGAGGGCAGCCAGGCCATGGCTGCCTTTTCACTGGTGGTGTTTGGCAGTTGGCTGCCACAGTTGGCTAGAAACTGTGTTCTCCCACCGTTCGTATCCTGCCGAAGGATTTTGTGAGGTTAAACACACTAACACTTAGCAAGTGTGAGCACGATGGAAAATGTGAGTGATGTTCATTCTGGTTCGAATAAACAAACAATTAAATTTTGAATTTCTTCTCAGTTATGACACCTTTCCTTGTGACTTTCTCTTTTTGCTGATGCTGAGCAAGAAAACCTGCTTATAAGATTTATAGTTACATAGAGCTCTTTCTAATAAGGACTTTCTATGGCACGATTCATAACCTTCCTTCACTCCCTTTCAACCCCAGTCTCATGCTGTAGGAAAGTGTTTCTTCAGGGTGAAATTGTGAGGGGACCAGATATTTCTGTCTCCCTGACATTTCTCATTATAATCTTCGTCATTCCCCTAAATGGTTTGTTTCTGACTGTCAGCATTGCACAAGCTCTTTTATGACAGTGGAGGAGATCTGACATTTAGCTGAGCTTTGCATTGCTTATTTGGGTGTAACAGAGCTGTGAATGGTTTGTATTGATACTATTGTCATTTTCTGAAATTGCTCTGGGAATGCAAAAAGCCATTATTCTGCATCCCAGTTTCTCTCCCATGGTAAATCCTGGCCTGGCAGACCACTGTCTCATTCTAGCTCCCTCCAGTTTCACAGAAGATCCACACTTGTGTCTCATTCAGATCCTATAGGCGTTCATGGCTGTAACTGCTGCACTCTGGCAGCACCTCTCCATTTCATCCTCCTAACATTTCCATGAAGAAGGGAAAATACAATTGCACCCATGTTGTACATGGGGGCCTGGAACATAAGTAGAGCCTATAACTTGTCTTTGATTGCACACTGGAAGTCTGTGGGAGGTCAAGAGCTTAGCCCAAATTACCCCCTTGGAAGCAAGTAGTCTCACTGCTGGATGACCTCTTCATCTTTAAAACTACCTCCTTCCAGCCCTCTGGGACCTCATCTTTTGCTTCTGTTTCTCAATCAGTGCTTTCTCAGCAGAGCTCAGGCTCGGAGCCTTGCTGGGCTGCAGTACAGAGCTCTGAACTGGCACTGGGTCAGGGAGAGGACTGCCAAGGAGTGTGGTGGATGACAGCCAACCCCAGCCACATGGCATCTTCTTCCTGTGCTTTGGGAGCAGGGACAGGGGGTTAGTCTTTCCACCTTGCCTTCACGTGGCCAGCAATATGGAAATGATCTCAGTCATGTCTCATGGGAGACCCCATTCCCTTATGCATTCCTTCAGAACTCCCTGGACTGAGGTCCACTCGATGAGCTGCCACACCATATCACATGCATAATAATGATTACTATGAAGCACAGAGTTTTTGAGATAAAATTCTTGGACTTTGGCATGACCTCTGATAGAAGACACAAAAAACTCTTGAATCAGGATTCCCTGCGCATTCAAAACAGGTTAATGAAGAAACTGTTCTATTTGCCACCTTTTCTTCCTCTGAAAGACCCTGTGATTAATTACTGACAGGTAGTCAGGAAGAGATTTCTTCTCTGCTGAACAACAGACAAGTTCTGTTTTCATGCTGGTGGCAGAGTTGGTGCTATTGTTTCAAATCCTCACAGGATATGCATTAATTAGTAGCAAGAGTGAGTTCCACAGATCCAGCACTTACCCCTCATTTCTCCAACATAAAGAGTGCCAGTGGAATTTCTCCTTGGAGAGTTTAAAAAGCCCCAAACCAAGCAAGCCTTCAAAGCAACATGTTGCAGAGATATGCTGCATGTCATAAGGGAGAAGCATTATTTCTGTGTGGGTCAGAGAGTCCTTCTGGGGCTGAAAGAGCATCTCAAACATAGTTAAAAATATTCTGTTAAGGTGACCTCCTGGTTACCTTCTTCCATCACAAGCAATTTCTAATTGTAAGAAGTCATCCCTTTTTTTTGCTGCTGCAGTTGATTTCAAGGAGCAAGAAGAGTAAGGAATTTTCCTCCAGGCTAAGAAAGGTAGCTAGAGATTTACACATGTTTTCAGTGGAAGTACACTAAATCCCTATGTCTACATTTGGAAGCATTCTCTGTTGGTTTTGGACATGAAAATAATGAAGTTGAGATTTCTGTTTTGCAAAAAAATAAAGTCTAATGGATGGAAATCAATCCACAGAGCTAATTTTGGATTTTGTCCTACATTTTTTTGGGTTTAAAGAGCTTTGAAAGGTAGGTTAATTCCAGACCAAAGGAGATAAAAAACCTGAAAAATTCTTATTCCACTTCCAACTAGCTAGCAGAAAAGAAGACTGCCTTGTTTCAGGTTTGTTTCCAATACATTTCCCAAATTCTTGTTTGCTCATTTATTTTGAGATATTTTCTTGCTTGAATTTTTTTCTTTGAAGAAGTTTTAAAGCCTAGCACTAAGGTCAGAAATAGCATGAGGCCTTGCTCTCATCAGCTAAGTATCAGCAATTTTACTTAAACCCTTCTTTTTAATTGTTAGTCAACTTCAGGGTCTGCAGGCTGGGAAGAAAATATATGAATTTTTCAGAAATTGTACCAACACATCAGGTTAGAGCTGAATTTAAGTTCTGTGAAATGAAGATTCAAACCAATAGAAATATTTCCATAGTTAAGCATTCCAATGAAAACAATTTTAATTGGAGTTATTCCCTTGCTGGGTTTATAAGCCAAACACTGCATCATTTTGCTAGAAAAGAAGAGCCAGATTTTTTAGCTTCCAGTAAGTTTCACAGTCTATTTTCATTCTTTATGTGGAGTGAAATACAGTAAGTATAGAATGACAAAAATTGAAATGCAAATTAAGTTTTTAAAATTATTTGCTCTGAGCAATACAGAAATGCAAATGCACTGAAGAATATGATCTCAGGGTTGAACACTTCCCCTGCTTAAATTCAAATCAGAGAGGAATTTCTGTACTTTTGAATTGCATTTTATGGCTGATGTTTGCAATGCTGTCCCTGGTGCGTAATACAAAGGGGTGTTAATTATTTAATGATGTGGACAGGCATTCTCCATGGGAATGGGGAGGGTGGGAAATAAGAAAGATGAGTAGAAGGAAATTAAGACAGCAACACAATGTAAACAATGAACTTGTCCTGAAAAAAACTTCTGGATTACCATAGCAACAAAAGCCAGGAGCATGGCATGGGCAGCATCTCATCACCCTCAAAGACCGTGGCTGATGAAGGGAGGTGAGTGTCTGGGATGCACTTTGCAGAGGGTTTTTTTGGGATCCTCTGCCTAGGAGTTTGGAATCTGTCCCCTTAGCTGCAGATGCCTTCCAAGACATGCATAAATGTCCCTTCTGGCACCCACTTTTTTTGTTTGGCAGAGCCTGGACCCTTCACAAACAGCAACTGCTTCCCAGAAGAGTACTGTCTATGCCAGTCCTGAGGAATGATCTTCCATACCTAATCCAGGCTTGAAGCCAAAATAAACCCTCACAGCATGTTGTTTCTCTACTCAGACAATAAATACCATACCAGTGCCCACTCTCAGACCGCAGACCATAGCCAAGACAGAGTTTGGGAGACCAAACCAGAGAGAACCAAAGAAGGTGATGTTCCAGCAATTCTGTAAAATCTTGCAGTGTCAGGAATTTATTTTAGGAGTTGAAACTGGATTTTATCTTTGTGTCTACATGAATCTTGAAAGCCAACTCTGTATATAACACTGTAAATCACTTTGGTAATGAAGCAGTTTCCATTTAAACAATCCTATAAGTTTGTGAGCTTCCGACGAAATTGCCAGGGGCTAGGTTTTTGTCTTTGGTGGAAGCATGTCTAGATCTACATTGCTTCATAGCATTTCTTCCTACATGTTAGAGCTTGGGAGAATAAAATAATTCATAGACAAAATAGAAATAATACATTATCAGTGAAGGGGGCTTAAAATTCACCATACATAAGAAAAGATTGATCATTATAACTTATTATGAAATTCTCTTACTGCTAAGATTTGAGGTTCAATGCCATAACATAACAAAGCCAGTGAAGCTCAGTGATTAAACTCTGCTTCCTCAATCCCTTTACATTCAGATGGGAAAAATGCAGGGAGGGGATATGACTTAAATGGTGATGGGAGGGAATGGTAATAATGCTGAGTCAAAGAGAGGTCATTCTGAAACACACCTTGGGGACAGCAGGTGTAGCAATAAATTAACTGTATATACTTTAAGGCAGGGCAAAAAAGACACAAAGGAATTCCAGCAAAGAGTAACTTGCACATGGCAGAGCCTGCCAAGCAATAACCTGCTGATTTCAGGGTCCATTCTTGGAGCAGCTCCATGCTCAAAACACCCCCACACAACTGAACAAAGAGGGCCAGACTTGTTCTTGCACTGCAGCCCCTTTCCAACACTGGTGCTTTTCCAGCATGGTACATTGATCTATCAGTGAATGATGAGGTGCACCCTGGCTGGTGGAAGGCATTGAGACACAAGGTGCCCTTGGAGGAGTTTTGGATCCATCTATCCTTCCGTACCTACACTAAAATAATCACAGTGCCACCTAACCTATTTAGTGGCCCATGGCTGTGGATCTGACATCCTATGACAGAAAATAGTACCTGGGGAACTGCAGCAGTCTGCCCTCCACAGCTAATCCAGGCAGGAGGGGATTTAATCCCTTCTCTTCCCTCTTTCAGTGGAGGGTGACTCAAGGAAGGAATAAAGGTTTTGAAGTACAGTAAAACTCATGCTGGCCTCCTGTGTGCCCTCATCCTGAGAACAAATAGTACAAAAACCTGGTGGTGCAGCTACTTTAAAATACCTAAGAATTCAGTATCTTGATGTCTTCACCCTCCAATTCAACGATGCACACAATTAGGCTCATTACTCCTCATTTCATCCTCTTCCAATGTTTTATAAACCAAGTATTGAAAATCAATGAAGGAATTTTTAAAATTGTGTCCAGAACCCTCCAAACAGGAGAAACCCAATCCAGCATCAACAATTGCTGAACAGACAGTTTTATGGTTACATCTTTAAGGATTTGGAACAACAACAACAAAAGATTATACTTGTAGCAGTTGCTGCAATTGGATGTTAATCACCCCAGACTATGAAGTTTTGACATTTGGGGACCCTGAAACTACATGACCTAGATTCTGCATCTCCTTTTGTTCATTTCAGAAGTCCAGATTTAAGAAGCAGATCTCTGTTTGTTACATTTTAATGATCTGCAATTTACACAAAGAATGGGACACTCAACAGACAGCTTTCAACCTTGCATTTTTTGGTAGGAAGTTTTACTGTGCAATCCCTCTTTTTATCCTGCATCCAAGTGCTGAAAGTGTATGAAGTTCCATCTATTCAAGGGTGGTAAGATTGAACCTTGAATGGAAACCAGAGTGCATTTCCATCTCTCCTCCCCCAGAATACTTTGTTTATAGAGATGTCATGGTGTACTCAAATAGAGCTTTCTACTTGTTAACACTTACAAAAAACATCTCAGCTCAATTGACGAAAAGTGGGCAATTTGCCTGTCTAGATTTCTGTAAAGAATTTTATAGTGAAACAAACTCAGATAACCCTCCCAAAAAGCTACATTTTGCTTTAGGTCTGAAATATCAGTATTTTGTTTCAATTTTCTTTGTGAGAAATTGACTATTAAACATATTTTTCTAGTTTCCCTCAGCTGAAGGACGTAAGATGTCTTTAGTTAATGGATTTTACATGGGAATTAATGGGAGAAAAGTTGGTGGTCTTGCTTTTTAGGCATAAGTTTAATTCACTATCGAGCATTATAGAGAAATCAATGGTCATGACATGCATTAGAAAATCCTGCCTGAAGAGAGAGTCTTTGCCTATAAGGTATAGAAAAATTATGTTCTTTAGGAATAGCTGATCATAGATGTCAGGAGCAGCTATGACTTCCTTGCCATCCAGATACACACAACAGCCCAGCATTTTCTGTCTCAGAAATGGAGGTTGTATCACAGGGGCATGGAGTAAGAAACAGCTTGGAAAAGGAGGGAAAAGGAAATGATATCTCCATGTGGTTAGGTAGGGGATAACAACATGTAAGAACTAAAAGGTTCAAAAAATGGGAAAGAAAATAAGCTCTGTGCAACTCGAAATTGACAAGTCAGAAAGCAGCTAGGATTGGTCAAAAGAAGTGAACAGTCTTAGAAAAATTAGGCAGGTCTCCTGCAAAAAGAAGAGTGGAATAGTACAGCAACTTTCCAGGAGAAGGTGAGGAAGATTTTAACCACAGATGTGATCCTGAGGTAGCGAGGGACAGTCCCCTGGTCCCCTGGCAGTGACCTGCATTGTAACTGGTGACATCATAAGAAGCTTCATTACACAGAACCTGGGAGACATTGCAAATGGGACAGAAATCCCTCTTGGTTGTAAAGAGGAAAGGTTTTGGGGAAGAGAGGGGGATCTTTTTGGCTCTGTAAATTTGGAAGGGAAAGGAAAAAGAGAAGACACTCTTCATCTCAGCTCATGTAACCGTTATGTGTTTCTGTATGATTCCAGGTCAGAAAGCCTGCTGGAATACACCTTTGAAATACTGAAGTGTAAGATGTTTAGCAGCTACAACTTCTGCCTGTCTTTCCTTGGACAACACAACTTCTCCTCAAACCTCTGTTTGCAATGTGGGAACACAAGTGGCAAAGCTTAATGAATTCTGTAAATTGGTTATATGAATACTCCTGAAGGTCCATAAAATCATGATTTTCCAAACTCAAAATAAGAAAACTGAGTTGTTTGGGTTGGTTGTTTGGTTCGTTGTTTGCTTGGTTTTTTAAAGGCATCCTGCAGAAAAAAAGCACCTATGAAAGAAGCGTTTCCCTAAGGTAAAGAACAGGAAAGAAGTGGAACTTAAAAACCACAAATGAAAGTTACAAGTTCTAAAATACAAGTGATTGATAGGAAAAGCTAAAGAATGAATAGAATAGCAACAACTGCCAGGACTACAAACAAGAAGAACAATTATTTTAGGGGAGAAAAGACAAGCTAAGGTCAAATAATCTACCAGATTCAGATGTAAAATCATGCAGTAAGTATATATAAAATCAAAAATTGTAAAGAAAAAAATTATCTGCAGATATTTCTGTTCTATATTTGAAAGACGCAAAACAAAAACGTCTAAGCCCAAGTGATGTTGTGGATTAAAAAAAATAGTATCCATTTCAAAAGAAGATATGAACCAGAATTTGATACCAGATTTTTTCAAATAAACAAATCAAGAAAATAATTTACATTAGGCATCAAAAGGGCTGAGGCAAGAATTATCCAGATCTGCTATGGTTAGTTGATAATTCATGCTGGTAAATAAGGCAGTGCTGTATCTTCAGACTTTTTTTATTTTTTTTATTCCTGTGTAAGAGAGAAAAGAGAGCAACCACAGACCATCAATCAGTCTGACATTTCTTATGGGCCAGACAGTGGGGCAGTAAGTTCAGGACTCTGTGAATGAAGAGTTAGAACTTAAGAAGGTAATTGACACCAGGCAAAATGGTTTTAATGGAACGTACATCTTGTTAAACAAGTCTGTTATCTCTTTTTGATAAGATTATAGGTTTGGATGATTAAGACAGCTGTGCTGAGGAGGTACCTTTGGATTTCTCCAAGGCGCTTCACTTAATACTGCCTGACACATTGATTAAAACCTTGCATTAAAGGGAATCAACAGGGCAAAAAATAGATGGATGAAAAACTCACTGACAAAACTGGAAATGGAGTTAGTAACATAGCTAGTGCTGGATGAGGCCATCAGTAGAGGACTCGTCTGGTCACCAGCTCTTGGTCAGATAACATATGCTGCTTCCACCTCTGATATAGCAGGTGATATATATTTGATTTTTAACACATGTTATGAGAGGAATGATTAGAAAGGTGTGTTTTTTTAGTTTTCATCCAGAAAGCTAAGGCTCGTAAAGCCTGATCAAGGTGCAAGGACAGGAAAGAAAAAAAACAAATGTCTCTGCAGGAGATATTAAAATATATATATATATGTTTGTAGGAGAGTCATCCTTTCTTCAGACACAACACTGGATAGTTCATGAACTAAATATTTCATCCAGCTGAGCTGACATACTTCCAAACAGATATGGAAATAAAGGAAGTCCAGAACAGGCCCAGGCCCAAACACTAATTGAGAACTATGAAATAAACCTTTCTTTAGCAAATTTAAAGAACACAATCTATTCAGATTATTTATGAGAAAATGGGAATGAGGGATTTGGTCCTGTCTGTGTCCCTGCAGATTGCTGAGAACCAACACCATATACAATAGCACATTAGGTAAAACTGATCCTTACCTGAAAAAAAGATGAATCAAGAGGCCACTCAGGGTCTCTCCCAGCCTTGTATTCTCTTATATTGTGACATGATGTGTTTTAAGTTAGAAAAAAATGGCAGTGTCCTAGTTGTGAGATAAATTAGATATTTAAGCAGCTACCAGTAAAGGTGCTGAATTCTCCCTCACCTGAAGTCCTTACAAGGGCATTAATTCTCCTTAATAAATGCAAGCTTAGTCCAGATTTTGGGGAAGATTGCAGTGGCCTGTGCCACTGCAGGATCCATCTCTTAATCCACAGAATGGAAGTATTTCTGTCAACCTATATTTGCTGTTTGCACCTCCATGCATCTTCTCTGACTTCTTTAAGCAGTACCTGAACATCTCACAGTCTCCCATTATTTTTGTATTTGAATATAATATAATATAATATAANACACACACACACACACAAATATAAAATGACACTCCTGGGGTTCAATTTCTTTATGGTGCTTCTTTAATATACAGCACTATCTTCACCAAGTTATCTCTGAAACTATAAATCTGGACTTTTCTGGTGTTTTGTTTTGTTGGGGTTTTTTTTAAATAAAAAAAGCCTGAGGGGTGGGGAAAAGCTTTCAGCTGTACCTTCAGGCTGCTCTGTAAGTCTCCTGAAGTCTGCTGGGACACATCTTGACTACTTTGTCACCCTTTGTGTCTGGCTTGGGTCTTCTCACAGGGAAGTATTTCAGTTTTCTTCCAAAAACCTTTTGTCAAGGACATCTCACCACAGCTAGATGATATGAAGCATTTTGGACCTTTACTAAGAAAAATGATGTTGGAATTGAGTCGTGTCATTTAACTGAGAGGTGAATAGATGCATGTTTGGGTGCAGACCTAGGGCTCAGTGCTCTGCACTGCCCCTGCCTCTGCATGAGCTGCAGGGAAGCACACAGGGGTCCTGGTTAGCCCCTTCTTGCACCCATTTCTGCAACAATGTCTTATCTCTGATGCATGAAGAAATTCCAGTCATCCTAGCTAAATTTCCAAGGGAAAAATTGCCTTAGAGGAAAACTGACATGCCTTTGCTTCTGAGCTATGTAGTTATTATAATGCAATTTTTTCTCATATTTTACTACATTATTTCATGTTTGTAAAGAAGGTTGGAAGTAAAGCACACACTTTTATTACTTTGCAGAACGCAATGATTAGCAATATTTTTACAGTCTAGGTTTTCCAACAAATAATTGTCTGGTTTTGGCTTGTTTGGAAGTAACATATTCTCAAATTATTGTGATTTTTCCGTCAAAGACTTTTTTCTTCTTGTGCCTTATTTTTTCAAGTGATATCCCAAGCAATATCATTCTGTAATAATTTAGCAATTTGGCCAGGCTAGACTGTAGCACTAAGAAAAATATATGGAAGTTCTTGGAAAATGTCAGAAATAGTGATGTGGAGAACACAATAATCAAAGATCACTCTCTCTGAAGTCACTGTCTGTCAAGATTCACTCACAGGAGCTCCTGAAACTGAAAATTCCTGGGGGTACCAACAGTGATTTAGGGGACCAGAAGGTTAGGAGGGACAGTTTTCTTTTCAATGAAGCTCCACTTGGCCCTTCTGACTCAGAGACAAAAGCTAGGACTGTTATATTATTAATAGTAGTACTTTTCCTTGTTTGACTTAGTATTAACATTTTTTTCTCTTACCAAACAGAGCTTCTCAGTTAGTATAGTTTTTTCTTTGTTTTTTTTTTTTTTTAAGAATGGGCGCTGTGCATACTTATTTTGTTTTTTGAATTCATTACTAGTTCTTTAAAATCACCTTCTGATTTATTACTCCTGAAGTAAATATTAGAAATATTAAGGTTCATGGTGTCTCCTGCTGATAACATTTCTATTGTGAGCATCTTAGAGAAAAGCTGATAGCTTAGTCTACTCCATACTACAAAACCTAATTCCCACTGATTTCAGTGGGAGCAGGGTAGCATCAGTTGATTCCTACTGATTTCAGTGGGACATTAGGAGATGTCTAAATAGGAATTAGAAACCTAAATACTTTGTTGTAGCAGGGATTTAGGGAGTAATAAGATGGATTTCTGCAATAAGCTGGGAGCTCATCAGCAGGAAGTAGCTAAGGAGAAGAAAGACGTGTAATAGTCAGATAAAAGCTGAACATGAGCCATAGAAATGGTGCAGGTGTGAAGAAGGCACAGGCACTCCTGGAGTGCCAAGGGAAGTATCTCCAGCAGGGAAGTGTTGTGCTGTTGCCCTCACCCCTTTGAAAAGAAAGGTGAGTTCATAGTGCAGCAGCCACAGAGAGTGGTCACGGTGGTGACTTGGGAGAGGAGAGTTCCCCACTCGAAAGAGTCTGACCAACCTGGGAGCTCATCTCATCTTGCAGAAGGATGAGTGAGAAGTGGTGTGGCTGTCAGCTATAAACACACCAGTGGGTGAACACCAGGGAAAGACCAGAACGAGTTAATTTGAGGAATGCAACTATAAGAAAAATGAGGTACTTACTGCATATGGATAAATGTCTGAAAGTTAGAAAAGTGCCCCTAATTGTTGCAGCAATTGTTGAGATACTAGAACAACCTCCAGCAGTGTTAATAAGGACAAATATGTTTTTATGGTTTTGGGGAGTTTTGTTCTCTTTCTCTCTCTTTTTTTGGGGAGTGTTTTTTTTTTCTGTTTGTTTTTTTGGGGAGGGTTTTTTGTTTGTTTGTTTGTTTGTTTTGTTGTTTTAGTTTTTTTGAAACATGATCAACTTATAGATGGAACTTGCTGATATGTGACAGCTGGGGATGAGACTCGTCCCAGGAGATCCTTCCAGTACCCTATTCCTAGGGATTGTTAAGCATTGTTTAAACACAGGATTGTCCTCTGTCTCAAGCAAGCAGGGGTTTCCAGTGGGGACTAATTCTTGTCAACATCTTGTATGTGACAAGAATAGCTTGGGTCACAACAAAGCCTGCCACTGTCTCCAGTGTGGGCAGCCCAGGGAGCTCTCCTATTTTTCTGGGGTAAAGGGCCACCCCTGAGGATGACTGAGGAAAACTCAGGAGTGTAAATAATGGTCTGTGCCATTTTTTAAAGTCTCAACAAAGATGCTGCTGCAAGAAGTAGGACAAAAGAACAAAGAACGAGTATGAAGCCAGTTGTTTTGCAAGAGATGGGAAAAAAAAAGACCTCTGTCCTGCATGTGCCCTTGGGACTATTTATCTTGTGAAAACCTGATGTTTTCCCTCATTATTTATTACTGCTTTCTCCTGAAATAAGCAATATTGAATCTGGAGCCCAAGGTGAAATAAAACTTTTTCTGGTGAATTGAAACAGTCTAATGGCCATCATTCACCTGCTGGCTTTCTTTCTGTCATTCTGAGAACATGTCACAGAGTGGCCAAGTTGACCCTGGCTCCCAGGCCAGCTTGCTCAGCTTGAGAGACCTGAGTGTGCCCAGAGGGTGTCTGCTTATATCTTAGCAAGCTGAATGTAGCTTGTGAAATCTCATCATTTCCACTGAGCCTTACAGTGCTTAGACTTGAGCAACTTCAGTGCCTGTCAAATGAGGCTTTAGGCAGATTTGCTAATGTCCTTGAGAGATGGGCAATACTGGAGCAGCACTGAATGAACAACATTTTCAACTTGAACATCTTCCACCTTGCAGAGCACTGCTCTGCCATGATCTCTTAGTTAAAGAGAGGGAGACTGAGGCACAGTGGCAGCTTACAAGAGCCTCTTTTAATTAAAAATAAAGCACCTCTATGAAGTTATTGTGCTGCTTGTTTTGTTGAACACATCTACCCACTCCCTTCAGTCTTTCTTCTCATCCTGAGAAGCAGCTCAAGCTGTTCAGCTTCCAGAAGCTGAAATTTGCTTTTAGAAATAACAGCAAACTAAATTCTGTGGTATTTATTGCAGGAAAGATATTTACAGAAGGTGTTCATGGTTGATCATATGATCCAAGTATCCATTAGCAGCAATGTGCCTGGCCACTTGAACTATATTTAGAGAAAATGAAAATCCTATTTTAGTCTAGTATTATTTCTCAAGTCACACCCAGGGGGTCCTTAGGCAAAATGGGCTTGTTGTGCAGTAGTCTGTACATATGTAATGTGGGAGTCAGGAGTCTGGCTCAAAGGCTCCCATGATCAAAGCTATAAAACTCTGAAAGTGGGACAGAGAGGCTGGTAATTAGCTTATTCTGAGAGCTGTGCTTAGGTGTTGTAGAAACTCCCTACTGTCTGTGCAGATCCTAGGAAATGAGTCCTGATCCAACTCACTTATCACCCCCTTGGTTTCTGATGCCAAACTAGCTGCCACAGCTGAAACCAGGCATCTACTGCAGCTGTGCATGACTCTGAATGGGGCTGTAATTGGAGAGAAATAAAACAGGATTCATCTCAGCCTGCATTAGACACCTACAGAGGAGAGTCCTGCCCCACTTACTCAGTGAAGAGACACAGCATCTTTAAGGTGTGTCCTGCCAAGGTAGATGCCTAAAGCAGACCAGACAAAACTCTCCCTGAAAGTGCCTGCTTTTCTCTGTTCCCTCTGAAGAGTGTCCAGTTTACACCCATGTGTCAACACACCCTGGTTTTGGCTGGGATAGAGTTAGTTTCCTTCTTAGTAGCAGGTACAGTGCTTTATTTTTAATTTAGTACAATAGTAACTGCCAACACACTCTAGCTGGGGCTGAGCAGGGCTTACCCTGAGACAAGGACTTTTCAGTGTCCTGTGCTCTGCTCTAAGCAGGTGCACAGGAGTCATGAGGGAACATGGGCAGGACTGGTGACCTGAACTGGCCAAAGGGATCTTCCACACCACAGAACATCTTACTCAATATATAAACAGTCCCAAAAACCTGCCAAGGCAAGAACCGTGTTCTTACAATGGTGAAAACAACCACTGGATGGCTGGAAACATAACCTGTGTCCTATGCCACCACTATACTGGGACTTGAAAAGAAAATTTTAGGGAGATATGGCATCCCAGAAATAATTGACTCAGACAATGGTACACATTTCTGAAACAATCTCATAGATACTTGGCACTGAGGGGATGTATCACATCCCACATCATGCCCCAGCCTCCAGGAAGACTGAATGATGCAAAGGATTGTTAAAGACTACACTGAGAGCAGTGGGTGGTGGGACCTTCAAATGTTAGAGACAGACGTTTAGCAAAAGCCACCTGGCTGGCCAACACGAGGGTCTGCCAATCGGGCTGTCCCTGCCCAACCAAAACTTTTATGTTCTGTAGAAGAGGATAGAGTTTCTGAAGTGCCCATCAAAAATATTCTGGGGTTAAACCACAAGAGTGGTGTTGTCCTTCTTTTCTCCAGGTGAACTGTGTGCTGTGTCAGCATTGTATTCAGATTCAGTTTGTTCCTTGATGGCAGACACATTTTGCCTTAATTCCTTGTAACTGACAGATTTTTGTTACAAGGTGATCATCCATTGTGAGCAGATGAATCCAGCTCTTAAATGGGCTAGAGCTTCTGTGCATGCTAATGAAATCACAGAAATAAGACACTGAGAAACAGACTGGAAATACAGAACAAAAAGTAACACAATGTGTGTCTGAAAAATGCTAGTTGCTCTATATAGTGTGTGGAAAACAGCTTGAACACATTCAATACCATGATGGGGGATATATAATTTGTCATTTTGATATTATCAGCAAATAAAGCAAAACATAATTGCAGTTAAAGACCAAAGAGAAAACTGAAGTCCTTTTCAGCTCTTAGAGGCTTTGCTGTAACTGCACTGGGCATATTGCATTAAGTTCTAGATACTGGAAATTAGAATGCATTCAGGAGAGCAATAAAAATGATTAGGGGCCTGAAATTACTGACCTAGGAAGAAAAGATGAGATATGTTATAGCACACCCTTGGAAAGATGAAATGATGAGCTAATTGCTCCACAAAAGGCTCCACATGTGATTTTCCACACCACACAGAGCTTCAAAGGGTCACTGTGTAGGTGAATACCAATTCTGATATGTTAGTTATCAATGTAAAAGTCCAATTTGATCCAGAAACACAAGATATATTCATTGCTGAATCTTCAGACCCTGAAATGTTGTTTTTATAACCACAAACTGAAAGGCTGGAAAATCCCTTTGAATTTTTTTCCTTCAGAAATTTCTTTTCTGAAGAGTACTTGGTGCCTTTCTCTTAGGTCAGAAAGTCAGATCAGGTTGGTGAAACACAATGCTTTTAGAAGCCTTATGCAATACTGGCAAAATATTTCATCTTTCTTCAAGGGCCCTTGGGCAAACTTCATGTACATGTCAATAGAAATTCAGTGAATAGATTGAAGTGAAAATATTGTCCTGAGCAAAGAAATTTTTTCACAACTCTGAATTTGTCACTGTTCTATTTTGAGTTTTAATTGCCACCTAGAGCATTTGAATGACATCGAAAGTCAAAGAATTCATCTGTAAATATTTCACCAATGCCAGTGGCAAAAGTCTCTAAAAATACACAGTAGAGGACAAAAGGCTCAAACTGAACATCAAAATTATGTCTGAAAATGTTGACAATCCAGTGAATTAACTTACTGTGCACGCTCCCCCACGGGTGGTAGGGAAGCACACTGATCACCAGACTGCTCTTCTGGAGGGGGAGCAGCGTGGGGCCAAGAACTTGAAGCTGACTGTGAACTCTTTAAGCAGGAATTATTATTCACAAGAGCTTGCTGTTATAAATAAACTGAACCACATCAAAGCTGAGGAGTTATGTAAGCATCCAAACATTGTCTTTCCAGAACCCACAGGATCTGGACTGGGCAGACCTGAGCCAAAGTTACAAGTGCAAACTTAGGCTGCTCTTAATGATCACATCATCTTTAATGATGCAGGAAAAAGAAATAAATTAGGAGTGCTTTTACTGGCATAGTGAATTCCAACTTTAATGTAAATCAAATTCAGATGAACTGTTTTGCATGCTCTTGCGTCACTGAGGAGTTCACAGGATTTAAGCAAGTCATTTTGCAGAGTAAGCATATGGCTAAGTGCTCTCTGAAATAGAGATGTTTTCCTGGAACATGACTGAAGTCAGAAAAAGAAAATATTAAGACTGAAAAGCAACACTGATACAAAATAATCCAATCTTCTCTCTACCAGATTCCATAAGAGGTCATCAAATGGATCCTGCATTGCATATATACTTCTGGGGAGACCTGGAACACAAATATCTTCTTGATTTATAGATCTGCTGTGACAGCACTCTGGCCTTGAATTACTTATACCAGTGATTAATGCTGTCAGAGCACTAAAAAGCACCTTATTTCACCAGTTTTTCATCACTCTGATTATTAAAAAAAGAAACTGTTGCAAAACCCCAGTGCATTTTAGGGACAAAAATGTAGGTTAAGAGGAATTGCTAGAACAGAGCCCATTAACTTATCTTTCCTTCCTTCCCTCCCTCCCACTTCCTCTCTGGTCATACCTCTTAAAATCATTAACTCCTTAGACCTGGGTCTGTCCCTTTTGCCTTGGATCTAAGTCACCCAATTTGCTCAGGCCATTATAGTCTTCATAGCTGATATCAAAGTATAAGGCTCAGAGTCATAGCTTTAAATTGGAAAAGCACCCTAGGGGAAAAATCATATCAAAGAAATTAATTCATGGAATAGGCTGAGCTCCCACTTACCAGCTACCAAACATTTGACAGCTTTACTCTAAATGTGATCTGCATTGGACTTGTTCTCCATGTCTGCTGTGTGGAAAGAATGGCCTGCCAGGCTTCTGCCAGGCACCTAAAATTCAATACTGTAGTACAACTTTGGAATGTCAAGTCAGTTTAAAGATCTAAAGCCATTCAAGGAGTGCTACAATGTGCATGCTTAGGTACCCTCACATTTTCACAGCCTGGCAGCCAGACATCTTTTGCCTGTGCACACAGGTAAAAGACAGGGAACTCTTAAGGAGGCAGGTGGAGGGATAATTCTCTATAAGATTATTCATTCATTCATTCATTCATTCATTCATTCATTCATTCATTCATTCATTCATTCATTCTCCAGGGGTAACAAACTTGCTGGTAGTATCAGCAGATCAGGTCTCTTCTGCAGTGTTCAGTGTCAAGCTACTGATAGTGGTCAAAAACCAGCATGTCCCTGTAGTCCAGTGTCACACTATGTCACAGTACAAGCTGGCTTGTACTGGGCAATTAATTCAGCTAGAGTGACCATAAAAACTGGCCCCTGGGTTGACTGACAGGAACTTCAACCAATTATGTTCCATCCTAAGCTGCAGACATCTCGCTGGTCCGGGAGCTGGGCGCTGTCAAAGATCAGACAATGATCATCCAGACCGGGTGTTTCAAGCCGCCTTTATGAAGAGGGGCTCAAGGAATAAACGCTTTTTGTTGCCACATGAACACTGGGTGAGTGGCTGTCTCTGTCTCTGACCCACTGTCCCCTGCATTCACAGTCCAGCATCTTTAGGGTGACACCTGCCATGCAGTACCAACACAGTAACAACTCATTCCCACACAGTGGAAATAGCAGTGTCCTTGTATTAATGGTTCCCCTGAGCTGGCTGTTCTTCACTGTGTGTGCTCAGTGGACCTACTCCTGTTCCTTCTGTGCAGGCATCACCAGAGAACCTACTCCTTTTCCCTTTGGAAGAGGACACAGTGACAGCCTGGCACCTGTGAAGTCCGTGGGGTGTTGCCAGGATACCCTCCAAGGCTTCAGGACTGGGTGAAACAATGACCCAATTCTACCAGTGGTGTCTTTGTACGTGATCTGAAGGAGACTGGCTTAGACAGGTGTGCTGGGTGGGCCACTGCCAGCATCAAGTCTGTTTGAAAAGTGACCTTTACTGCTGCACCGAGTGAGCTGAAAATGGCCTGGGTGACTTGTGGTGGTTCTTTGGGAAAGCACAATGACTAATTTTTAAGATGGCAGAGTGACTCAGATTCTCAGATTCTCTCACCCTTCATGTGTCCCCAGAAATTCAAATAATTTTAAAACACCAGTATGGTTTTCCTAGATTAATATTTTTTATCTGCACATACAGAATAAATCTTTAAACTGCGTTAAAATATGACCGCATTTACAGGGATGTTATTTTATTTATTAGTATGTTCCAACTCTGTTCCTTTCCTGCCCTGCTCTTTCTTTTTACTTCGGTTTCTCATTGGATTTCTCCTTTGATTGTTTCCCTGTTCCTGATTAAATCTTTCCCAAAGTAAAGATTGAACATAAAAGGTCCAAGTTCTAATCCAGCATTTAAAATCACCAAGCTGACAAGAAAATGTTCTGTGAATACATTAGAAATATAAAGAAGGAAAAGAGAATGCGTAGTACCCCACCATTAATGGGAAGAACAAAAAAAAGGGGAGAAGACTGCAGAGAAGACTGAAAATAATTGACATCTTTGCTTCAGTCTTCTCCCCCAAAAATATTACTTTTACCTCGATACATGACAAAATTAATTTTCATAAAGAGATTGAAATGCAAATGAGATCAGGGAGAGAACCAAAAGTCAGTGATTATTTATATAAAATAGATGCTGTCAGCTCAGCAGGACCTGATAAAGTTGAGCAGATTTAAGGAATATCCAAGACAACTCTGAGTTATCCATGATTATCTTTGTGATCTCAGCAAGGGCACTGTGGTCCCAGAGAACTGAAGGAAAGCATACATTGGATCAGGGATTTTCAAGATTGGCTACTTTAACATTTTCACCTAGAGAGACACAAGAAAACATTACTAAATAATCAGTTTCTTCAGGTTTGTAGTATAATAAAATATTCCTTAAGGTGCTTCCTCCCACTTAAGGCCCGGTCATGAAAAGCATGAGTGCAACCATAGCAAATCAGGCCAAACTAATTTAATTTTCTTTTTTGAAAGAGAATTGGAAAATTATGTGGACACAGCAGATGAGGTCTGTTTAGTAATAATAATAAAAGATAATAATAATATAATAGATAATAATAAAAGATAATAAAAGATAATAAAGATCCAGCTTTAGTGATGCTATTGATGATCTCCCAGTTGACTCTAGCATGTACATTAGGAGAATAGAGTTTAGATGCCTGAGAATCAAAATTCACTGACACAGGAGTTCAGCAAGACAAATGATGGGTTGTATCAGTCATTTCTCCTTCATTTCCACCTCCGTTAAGAGGGTCCTATGTTGGAGCGTGGGGTCTAAATGACATCAGTGGATGTAAATATGTTTTGAGGATCCACAGAGAAAGAGGATATTTTTACACTGAAGGAGGGGGGTTCAGAGGGGCCGAGTCTGCTCTGCTGAGCTGGACATTATTTTGTGAGTGATTTTGATGATGAAGAGGCAACATGCTCAGGACAGCTGAAGAGACCCCTGGATACAATTGGACTGTGAAGTCTTGGAAGGAGATCAGCTTTGAAATTAGTTTTGAATTGGAGAGAATGTCTGAAAGTGGTCAGATGAAATTCCGTGAAAGTCAGGATCCAAGTGCTATACTTTGGAAAGATGGACAAATACAAGGTGGTTAATGTTTGCTTTGCTACAACTGCCAAAAAGAGAATGGTGAATATTGGGGATCACAAACTGAAATTACATTATAAAGTGGCATTGTTGCAAACATTTCCTTCTGAGAGGTGTTGTGCAAGGTTTTGAGTGTAAGACCAGAGAAGTGTAACTTTAAAAATAACAAGAATAATTAAAAAAAAAAGATATCGGCAAAAAGAAAATAATCCAAATGAAATAGACAGAAAAAAAATTTGAAAAGGCTGAAAAAAGAGTGTTAATCTAGAGAAGAACAGATTATATCATATTTAGTCTGCAAAATGGTGTGATGAGGCCAATAAGGATGTCATCATTTGTACTTGTTGTAAGATAGGAAAAAATCAGTTCACATTAATCAATTTAATCATCAAGGAAAATGTAAATTACACATTAGGAAAATATTTAAAAATATTAAAGATGCATAGCACAAACAGTATGCAGATTTTGTGGGATCTTCTTCACTGACAATTTTTAAGATGATTAGAACACAAATTTTTCATAGATGATGTAAGTATAAATACTTTTCCTTAGGGCCAAAAGGTCCTTCTGGTCTTCTACTTCCATGAATGCCTGATCAAGTGATGAAATTAATTCACCCATCCATGCTGTCTGCATGCATGTGAAACATTATCAGGATGTGCTGATGTCCCCTGAGAAGGGATGGAATGACTGTAGTGCAACACCAAGGAAGGAACTGACTCTGGCCCATAGGGATAAAAACTGCAAAGCCCCATTTCTTTAGACTTTTTAGATATGGTTTGCATAATGCAACTTCTTGTGTCTCTGTAAACGCCTTGGTTAACCTGTTGGGTTGGAACTAAAAAAAGTGGTTGTAGAAGAAGTTAAATTGAAAGTATAAGAGAACAGCAAACACAAATCCAAGTAATAATTTGCATAAACCTTGATAGAATGAAAGGAATGGGATAGTGCAACAGAGAAGAGAGGGTTAAAACAGTGGGCTTGTAACCATGAGCTGGCAATTAGGAAGGATCCAGAGGAGCCTCATGTGATGTCAGTGTTTCTCCATGATAATCATTAAGAAGTCAGTAATCTTTATCTAATGATATGAAGTGCAACCACTCTTTCCTCAGCAAGAGATGCAGTGTTCCCCTGGTACACAGCATTGCCCAGCACCCACACCTAGGCTTTGAGTCCTTGATCCTCTCTACATCTTGACTGTCTGGAGCTCATTTTAGAGAAAGTCCAAAGTAACATTAGAAAAAGAAATATGCGTCTATGCTGAAACCAAACCAAAAATTTGCTAGTCATTTCTTGAGTTCAGTAATACAGTCAAAACAGCTTCAGTGCTCACACTCTTCTGAGAGACAAGAACCCATTTAAACACCATCATTCACCTTCACTGATATCATCTTAGGTCTTAAGGTGAAGGGTCATAAGAAGTTATATAGAGATATGAAGGTTTTAAGCAATTTGTCACATTACAGTCTAGATCAGAATTTGGATCTTCTGACTCTGAGGTCTAGCTCTGGGCTTCAATTTTCACCTGTTGTGAAATTGAACACATCTAGATTTTTATAATGACTTTCCATTCCAGCACAGCATCAATTAAAATCCTTCATGACTGGGCACTACTGATCTAAACTTTTTAAAAAGTAACTTCTATTTCATGAACTCTGAAGATACCCTTGTAAGGCTTCTATTTCAAGGAAATTTTTGAAAGCAATTTTTAATCCACTCTCTTCCATTCTTGCATATTTTTCCCTTTCTCTAACTATTGCTAATGCTAGCAAAATATGCAAGGCTTGACCCAGAAACAAATTTATGCAAAACCAAGTTGTACACTCTTGCTTTAAACCTAAGGGGACAGTAGTCAAAGTCACATCACTTTGTTTCCACTATGCAGATTAATTAATTCGTGTTCACAAAGCACTCTAAAAATTTTGGCTAGTGGTGCATAAGTGCTGTTCTTATTGTAAAGAATTTTATTCCTAGGTTGTTTCAATAGACAACAGTGTCAGAAAGGAAATCCAGTGATATTAGTGGCCAGCTTGCTTGTATTCTGAGATAGATGACTATTACTGGAGAGGACAGAAAGTTAGATGAAGTTTTGCTGAACACTTTCTTTCTTTGGTCGTAGTTGATGCCTGGCTGGCAACCACAACAAAGATCTGAGAGGGAGTGGCACATTTAGGTGGCCTCTGCAGGACAATGTCTCACACAGAGAGTGTTTGGGGTAGAGCTGTTGATCTTCACCTACCATTTTGAGGTGTGGTGGAGTAATTCACAGTTTCCTTATCATAACCACCTTTTCCTATCAACAGACATTGTGCAAAGGGTCAGGCAATATTTTTGTTAGTCCCAGAAGATTGGAATTCAGGTGAATTATGGATCAAAGGAGAAAGGATGTCCCAACATGATGCCTTCCTTAGGTGGGAGAGAATGATGGAGCAGCTGAGTTGTTCCTAATGTCTCTCTTTACTTAAGGAGATCTCTGTATCTTTCTCTAAGCCAGAGATCACTTCAGTGGGTACTACAGTCTAAGTCTACTTAGAGCTGTATTGTCCAGCAGTGGTGAGCTCCAAAGACCACCCCGTCAGAAAACTATTTTCCACCCAGGGCACAGAACGGATCTCCTTGGCCTCTCAGTAATGCAGCTCTGATTCCATCCAGCAGCTTTGACAAAAATAAACCCCCAAAAGTTTCAATGTTCAACATAGCTGAGGAAAACCATAGATGCTTTATACACAGGCATAATTCCTTTATCAGACCTCACACTTATCCAAATCGTATCTCAAAGTGCACCAGATGTTATGCACTGTACCATGGGACTTGGACAATAAGCTGGTGGTTGGCCTGGGCCTTCTTCTACTGGTCTGTGTTCTGCCAGCCTCCATGGTCTTCTTCAGCCAGGGGCTTTGACCCTTCTCACTGTGATTATCTGTGCTGTTCTGATGTCTCTGTTTTATTTATTCCGTTTGACAAGCAATACAGTACTTGCATACAGCTGGTCAGAAACCACCCATGAAGCAGGCATAAGACAAGATGACAAAGCACAAAGGCTATCAGCTCTGACTTCTCTTACTCATTGCCCATTTCAGTGTGCTGTGTTGCCAATTAGCTAATTGGTGTTATAGGTTGTTCTTAATTAACCATACAAATCACACTTCTGGTATATGTCCTCATATACAAGGGTCCTTACTGTTGTTTCAAAAGCACATTGAAAGCTCAGTTAAATTACAGGTATTCTGCTTCTGTTAGGCCCTACACTGTGATTTTAATCCAGTCCATGCTGTACATCTCAAAGTTTAGCATTACACATGAGATCTGTGTAACCCACTCCCCTATTGAGGAGTTCCCCCAATGAATGTTTGCTCATTGGCAGGGCTCATGCTGATTGCCAGGTTTTCACAGCCAGGACTTCTCTAAGCACAGCTTTCCATTTTCATGGCACATGAGCAGCTGTGACACAGGCTTGTGCCCCTGTGCCACACAGGGAGCCATGCATTCTGCGTGGTCCTGTTCACTGGGAGAGATGGGTGTGGGAAGTCTGATGAAGAGAGTGGCTGGGACATCCTGGCTTTGATGCTCCCTATGTTCTGCCTGTGGGGTAATGTGAGCCAGGAGCCAGTCGTGAGCTTTGTGTTCAGCATGTGAAGTTCTGCAGGTCTGTTTTAAATGTCTGTGCCTTGGTAGTAGCAAACAATATTTGCCAGCTGGTCTTAGAAAGCTGATGAAGCTCATCTCTTCTCTGACCTTATCAGCTGTTCTGAGAGAAGATACAGCCTCTCCTCCAAACTTTATATAAAAGATATACCCTCTTCCCCTATATACTTATATAAACAACTACTCTCCTATTTGTAAAACCAAGTGCTGCACTTCTAAAGAGCCTCACAGACAATTCTGGCTTATATTTTTCTTGGATGTGTGGTCTCTCTCACATAGTGCCTCCAGGAAGTGCTTTCATGTGCAATATGGAACACAAAGAAAGATCATATTGCCATTATTATTTATCATCAAGAAATAGACTTTTAAAAGGCTTTAAAAGATCAGTTTTAAACTGGCCCAGTGATTATTATATTCTTGTAAACCAGCAATGGGAAACAAGGGTCAGAAAGGAAGGAAAACATTAGGAAAAAGAATAGAATAACTCAGTATTGCTTTATACAAAGAAAAATGGACTCAGGCTTGTCAGTGTGCCATTTATTAAACATTGTCTTACATTTGCTTTGCTATTTACTTCAAATGCCAGAGAACCTCTGAATTGGCTATGATGAATGGAAGTTTTCTGGCATGCAGCACTACTGAGTTCAAAAGGAATAAATGTGATCAGACCCAGTCAAAAATACTCCCCATTTCATTGCATGCAGTCCCTCTTGTGTGTTTATTTAACTTCCCTTTAGTTGCACAAGGCAGAAATTATGAGATGAGAGATTACTTGGTAGCCTTCTTGAAAAAACATGGCTATTTTGACCCATCTCAGCAACAATATTGTCTTCAAAAGAGGTCTTTGGCTTAATACAATCCTTCAAGTTAGGCCAAGGTCATAGCAACGCTTAAATATTGTATGGTGTGTGTCCAAGCTTGAAAGCACTTTGAAAAATAAAGGTTCTTAAAATTAATTAACCTGTTTTAATATGGGTACAATGAAGAAAAGGTGAAATAGGTTTCTTTGATAAACAAGTCAGTGACAGGCTCAGGAAGAAAATTTATTAACATTATAATGTAAGGATTCTTAAACAACATTAGACCTTAAGTCTTCTGAAAAGGTTATTGAAATTTAATTTCAATAGAGCTATGAATTTTTACAGTAGCTGAAGAGTGCAGAACTTCTGCAGAAGCATCACCTTGTACTCTGCACTTGGGAACAGCTGGTTAAATAAGATTTTTGGTGCTCATGTATGTTGAGTCATAACAGACTTGTTAAAGCTCACCTGTCCCTAAATCTCAGCGAACTAATTAAGAGATATTTTGGAGTAGCTTGGCCAAGATGTGATTGGGCATGGGCTGCCCTCAGGCAGAACAGACAGTCATAAAGCTCTTGGCTGCTGCTAGAAACAGCAAACAAGATGTTCTCTGTGTGGTTTATTTATGAAAGCAATGCTGTTAGAATAGCAGCCCTTGTACAAGAGGGTCTTCTGGAAATGTGTGGGTATCATGCAATTACACCTCAAATGCATGTGCTCATACTGTGTTGGTAGGAAAGGATTGAAGGTTTCACCTGAAAAAACTGAGGTAGTGGCCTTTTTTATGGGATCAGCATCTGGGCAGTGTAGGCTACAGAGAAATGAGAGCTTTTGGTGTAAAGGCAAGCACTTTCTAGACAAGGAGCTAGTACTGAGAGCCTTCTGCTCTGGAAATAGCTTATTCTTTCTTGCTGAACTGTCTGAAATGGAAAGCATTATGACCCCGACTGTTTAAAGCTACAGTTAATTGGCAATTGATTGATAACACCCTTCTTGCCCACACCTCCAGCCAAGAAATTAGAGGAAATACTGAGTGACTGGCTTAAGGCTACTCCCTGTAAGCCTTAAGGGATGGAGTGTGAAAAGGTCAGGGTTGGGTTGTCCTCATGCAAAGCCAGTAAGTTTTGGGCTCCAGGCTAAACAAGCATTTGCTGAAGGGAGCAGCAATGGGTGTAAATGCCTGGAGCAGGTAGGACTGTGTGAGAGGAAGCCTGACTTTGTGATGGGGACTGACTGCCAGGGAAAAAGTCTTCCAGGGGCCTGCCTTTCTACACCCTTTTCCACTTAATTTTTCCCATTCTTTTCCCAGTGGTGTGGCAAGAATATAGGGCACAATGTCTTGATGGCTGTTGGAGATGAGAAGGAACTCTTATTTCTGAATGTGTCCTGGTAAAGCAACACAGGGATAACTCCTGTCAACAGAGTGCAGGGACCAAGCTCCACCAATTTTTGTTTGAACCCTGCCACTGCTGTGTCATCTGACATATATCCCAGGAGGAAAGTGGCTACGCAGCAAGCCACAGGCCTGCACAATATTCAAGGCTGAAGCTATGTCATCCAGCCACTGTGTCAGTCCATGTCACATCCCACGAGGCCACCACAATAGTTTGACAAACCATATCAGAACCTGGCAAACATGGTTCAGTCCTTTTATTCAGTCTTTCATAAAACATACTGCATAAAATGCTAGCTATATCTTAAAAGGGCCATTTTGGATATTTCAGAGGAATGTTTAGGTTCCAAGCAGTCACTTGATAATCCCTGTCCTCCATCAGCTGTCACCCCGGTCTCTGATAGACAAATATTTTAAAATACTTTAACAGATGTTAATTGGCTCTTCCAAGTTCTTTAGTCAGTTTAGGGCAACTTAGGCATCAAAACTTTGGCCAGCAATTGCTTGTGCACTTTACCTTAAGGACTAACTGCACTGCAGGGAAAACACCTTAATTGCATGTGTTCTATGAAAACCTTACTGTTTGAACTTTCAGTTCCCAATTTTGATAAATGCCTCCTTTTTCTTGAATGGGAACTGGAAGAACAAGCATCTGCAAACTTCTTTGGCTCGTGCATTATTTCTTGCCAGGGATGACTTTACTGAGGACAGAGGGGGGTTGAAGGACGTCCTGCTCCTTTTTGGCAGTGGCAGCTGCACTGTGGCCAGAGGCTGCTGATATTACTCTTAGTGTGGCCATACAGATTCCATCCCACCCATCCTGGGTCCCTTCATGTTATCAATGCCTGATTCTTTAGCATCTCTTCAGACTAAGTTTTGACAAAAGCAGAGACTGCAGCTGAGGGTTGAAATGATCCTGGCTAGCAACAAGAGGAAGAAACAGGAGAATTCATGGTTGCCTTTCATCACAGGGGAAGGAAAAAAGCATTTCTTTCTGAGGACCCTCAGCTGGCCTCAGCCTGTTCTAACTATGAAGTCTGTCTTTTCTTTTTTTCTTTTTTTTCAGTCCTTAGGAAAACAGAATGACTGTCACTATAGATGCTCTAAAAATATCCAGGCAGATCACTGGACTGCTCCAGGGAGGCAGTAAGGTCGCTGCAGGAGATGACAAACCAGGCTCAGATCACAGCAGATCTGGGGTCAGGGCTGCCAAGAACTGCCTCTCTTATTGCTTGCAGAATGCTCACAATTTACAAGTCCTAATCCAAACTTTGGGACAGTAACTTGTCCTTCAACGACATAGGAGGATATCTAAGGAGTGAAAAAATTACCCAGTCTGTTGCTTTCATTTAGGCAATCTTTGATCTTGTGTTTATCTTCCAAAAAGATCACCTGAAAAGAGCAGTGACTTGTGGTCATTATGGCTTTGTGCTGTGCTTTTTTCCCCTTTCCCTGCCCTTGTAATTCTTCTTTTCCTTGCATAAATTGGAAAAGCAGGTTTGTCCTCAAACAAACTCCAATGTCAGCTTGTAACTGTAGTTCTTGTCAACTACATCTTTGCATTGATTCATAGCAGCTGGTAAATTGAGATACTTTTATAATTCCTAGATCTAGATACTATATATGAAACTGGTTTGTAATGACATTTTCATGTATTCTTATCTCTGTTGGAAGAAGAGTTGCTTTCCATATTGTCAGTTCTACTTTTTAACAAAGATAGATTTATGCATGCAGAAAAATACTTGAAAATTATCATAAAACCTGTGAAGGGAGAGATGAAGAAGTCAGGAAGGACTTTTACTCTCTGTATTTTCCCAGCAAATGTTTTGGTTTTTGTTTTGTTTTGTGCGCAATGAGTGATGGGGAGAGTCCCCATTTAAACATTTTGAGTGATGTGTCAAGTCATGGGCAGCCTGACTGATGTATTAAGTGGAGATGTTTCACTGAGTGTGTCCAACATGAACAAACTGCCTCAGCAGAATCAGGAGGAAGCTGGTGCAATCCCCTGTGGTCTCCCAGTGATCCTCCATGTACTGTTTTGCTGCATTGGTGGGCAGCAAGGTTTGTATTTGGGACCTTCAACCCTGATGAAGGAATTCCCTTGGAGTTCTGCGTGGTGAGACATTTGCATTTGCTAACCAGGCTGGGAAGATGAGAACTGTAGGATTCAATTGATGGCCTTCGGAGAGCTTGAAAACGTGAGTGAGTGGAGAAGAGCATGTCTGGGCAGGAATCATGGAAGAAAGTTTTCACTGTGATGCTTGGTCCCCCTTTCCCCATAATTAGAGGGAACGTAATAGATGAAGACATGGGAGTTGACTCTCTCTTTGTTATTTAGGTTGCAAGAATCTTTGTCTTCCTGCTCTGGCCCAGCCTTCTGCTTGGGAAGGCATGTCCCCAGTGCTCTAGGGTTGACAGATCCTTCATCAGTGTGCTGAACCTTGCCTGTCCCCACAAGTAGCTGTATTAGATTAAAAATCACGTGTTCCATGGGGTCAGTGGTCGGAGGCAGGGACGACGCACACACACCCCAAAGCTCCGTGCAACAAACAGAGTGTTTCATTGTTCAGAGCTTTCTTTTATAGGGAGTTCAAAACTCCCAGGTCTAGACAGCTCATTGATCCTCCCACAGCCCAACTCCTGACCAGTGAGATGCCTGCATCTCAGGATAGAATGTGATAGGTGCAGGTCCCTGTCTATCAACCCAGGGACTCCAATGCCACATAGCTGCACCTGCCCTCCAATGTTTGCACAAGCAAAGTTCAGCGATCATACATTATTCAAAAAAAGCATCACATGCTGCATCATGGATTCAGGCTTGCTTTGTTTCATGGGGGTTACTTTGTCATGACTCTATCTTGTCACTGTGCAAGCCCAGCTTTCTTGTAGCATCTTCAGGTACTGAAAGGGTGCAGTAAGGTCTCCCTGGAGCTTTCTCTTTTACAGACTGAACACCAGCTTGCCCGACAGGAAGTTTGTTAAAGGGAATAACAGTGCATATATATTTAGAAGGAGGGCACCTTGACAGATTTCACCAAAGTGACTAATTGCTTCTGATAGAGGACTGTGAGGCATTGGCACCAGTGGTTTCTGAATCTCTGCTGGAGCCTGGTGTTGACAGCTAATGAATGAGGATGGTGCTGAACAAGGATGTAAACATAAAAAGATGGCTAGCTAAACATCATGGTTTAAAACTGGGACAGAAAACAGAGCAGTGCTTCAGAAATGTAGAAGACCAAAAATGTGCAGAGAAACACTACTGTCTATGTCCAGGATTGGAATAAATCAAGTGATAAAATGCACAGATACTGTGTCATTAATATGAGATTCCAAGTGCTTTATATAATTTTAATTAATATCTCAAAGAATTGTTGTAAGCCAGAAAAGTAACATCAGCCTTTCATAGTCCATATAGACTGGAGAATTCAAACTTCTTTGTGTCTCTTTAAGGAGGAGAGAGAGATAATAGTCATAGATCTTTGACTTTAGTTTTTTAAAGAAGTTGTAGATGCCCCATCCCTGGAAGAGTTCAAGACCAGTTTGGATGGGACTCTGAACAACACGGTCTAATGGAAGATGTCCCTGCCCATGGAAGGGGTGTTTTAACTGGATGACTTTTAAGTCCCTTCTTACCCAAATAAGTCCATGATTCTTTGAATACACAAAATTCCATTTTCCTGAAAGCAGGAGAAATTAAATGAGTAAAAACATCCCTTCTTTCTGTCCAAGATTCACTCCAGTTCTTAAGATGAAAGCCCCTAATTTTGCCTCCAGGAGGAACTCTTGGACTCATTGGTATGATCCTTCGCTTTTTATGCTCCCAGATTTTTTCCCTTGACCGCTTGTTTTGTGTCTTACTGGAACAGTCATAGAATCATAGAATTGTAGAATGGTTTGGGTTGGAAGGGACCTTTAAAGGTCATCTGGTCCAAGCAGGAACATTTTCAAGTGAGCAGGAACATTTTCAAGTAAGTCAGGTTGCTCAGAGCCTTGTCCAGCCTGACACTGAATGTTTCCAGGGATGAGCACCTATCACCTCTCTGGCAACCTGACAGAAAAACCCAGTTTTTCACTACCATCTTGTAAAAAACTTCTTCCTAATATCCAATCTAAACCTACTCTCTTTCAGTTTAAAGCAACCCCCCCATTTCATATCATGACACACCCATATAAAAAATTCCTCTCCAGCTTTCCTGTAGGCTGCTTTTGATGCTGAAAGGACACAATAAGAGCTCCCTGGAGATTTCTCTTCTGCAGACTGAATAGCCACAACTCTCTCAGCCTGTGCTCACAGGAAAGGTACCCCAGCCTCTGATAGTCTTTGTGACCCTCCTTTGGACTCACTGGTATGAACAGCCTGTGATGAGAGTCACTCCAAAACCACTTCAATGTACCTTTCTTCTGTTTCATAAAATTATATATTTAGGGAGGAACTGTTACTGCTTTATGTTTTTATTTCTATTAGGAACTTAGCTGTTCCTACCAGTAGCCTACAAATGGAAAGCTGGCGAAATCCCTAAATTTCTTATCTGGGTCAGTTGATTTACTAAATGCACAGATTACCTGAAAACTTCTTGGGTTTTGAATGCTTGGACAGGTACCTCAGAAATCAGGATGACAGTCCTTGGAAGATCCTTATTCCCCAGCAATCCATTTTTCCATTCTTCACATTTCAGCACACAGCTGCAGGGATCCCTGGATACTGCTGGAATATTTCTGCTTCTCCACATCTCTTCCAGACCACTCCTTTTTTCTTTTTTCTTTTTTCAGAAGCTGTCAGATTCAGCTCTCCTAGCCTCTTCTTGTGCTCTTTGCCTCCTGTAGAAAACGAGGTCAAGAGGCACTACAAACACCACCCAGCAGGTTCAGAAAGCCCGAAGTGCTATTACACATTCCTGTAATCACTCAGAAGACCAGTATGAGACAACAAAAATGGAGCCCAGGAAGATCCTGGTGCTGCAAAACCTTGGTGTAAAGGCTTTGACATCAGCAACAAATTTACTTTCTACAGGCCTGAAGGGATGTTGCTTTGCCCCCTTCTTTAAGGCAGTGTTGAGATCCAGCTGACTTTGTACTAGTGAATCATCTGTGTGCTCCCAAAGGGCAATTTCAACTAAATCAGATGTGATGAGCAATTTTTAGGAATGACAGAAATCTGTATTTCCTAGGGACAATGTCGTTATCTGAATGACAGTCACAAGGGGACCAAATCTTAAAACAAGGACAAGACTCTGTTAGGTTACTTTTCTACCAAACGTTGCTCAGACATTCACCTTGCACAAGGGAAGGCACTTTAGGATTCAGTACAGGGGGATAAATCATGTATTAAATAAAGTATTTTCCCTTCTGAAGCCACTGCTATGCCCATTAAACCACAAATCTTCCCAGCACACGGGTCTCAGGCTGATCAGTTATTTGGCTTAGCACAGCCTGTGGGCACACAATGGGCAAGGTGGAATCTTTGCCCAAATGCTCTTTTCAGGGTATCTCATATCTCAGAGCTGCACATTTTTTGAGTGCAGCTGAGCAGCTGCATAACCAAATTCAAATGAGATGTTAATTAAGCAGGAATAAGAGAACTTGTCTGTTTTCTTTCTTCAAGTTCAGAAGCAGGTGATCTGCTTTACCTTGGTGATGCCTTGGCACTTTCTTAATTCTTTGTACCCTACCCTGAATTGAAATGACTGGGATTACAAGCTCAGCACCTGTGAAAATATGAACCAATTATTTTTAAAATCCGTCAGTGAGTGCCTACCAAGGAGCTTTCTGACAGCAGCCGTGTTGTTTAGGAAAGGGTTTATGTGGCACAATAATTATGTCAAGTTGCCCCAGCTCTGTGGAGACACAGCATACAGAAATGGCTTTGAATGTGCTTCAGGAATGCAGCTGGTCACGTTCCCCTTCCCAGCAGCGCTTTCCAAGGGTGCTGGAATGGGAGGGAGATGACAGTGAAATGCTGATGCTGGTGTCAAGGCACAACCCACACTGAGTTGATGCCAGCGGTGGTGTCATCCACCATGCCAGGAGAAGCCATATGATTAATTATGAGATAATGACAGGGCATTTCAGTGCTCAGAGGTGTTTGTTTGGGTGTAACAGCATGGTGGTTTTTTTAAAAAACAACTTTTCTCACTGTCAGGGCTTGCATAGGAATGAGATTTAGGAAAAAGATGTCACACCAGTGTTTGCCTGCTGAGAGCTCATAAACAGCCCAGGAACAGGGGCAGCACAACCAGATGGAGGGCAGCAAGCAGCAGAGACCTGTGCAGGGTCTGAAGGATCCACTTCCACAGACACAGCTGGCAGCACCTGCAGAGCCTGGTTCCTTTGGGTAGCAGGACATCCCTCTGTATTTTGTGGCAGGGGCTGTAAAACTTCCTGCTGTGCAGATTGCCCTCCCAAGATTTCCATCCATTCCTGGCAGCAGGCAGGCACCGGCCGCTGCCTTACAGCCTGGGCTTAGCAGAGGAGCAGCGGCTCCTGCGGCGAGCCAAGGCTGGCTCCTGCAGCTCTCTTGCGAGCCCTAGTGATGGTAGGACCTGCCTGCAGACAGACGGGTCTGAAAACACAGCCCTGTTCTCACAGGCAGCCCTCTCTAGGAAAAACAGGAAAATGTTCCATTCCTATGCTAAACAGGTTTCTCTTTCCATCCTTCTCTTCTGCTTCTCTTCCCCGAGAAGGCTGAAACACCAGTGAACATCACTGTCCACAAGGGTTTGCAGAGCAGAGAGACTTGTGTTGCATTTGTCCCTAAGTGATCACAAGGGGGCCAAGACAGAAATAAAAAAGGGAAGGAAGTGCTAGTTGAAATAAGAATGAATAGTTCTTCCTCTGGCATCCAAAATCCCAAGACACCTGCATTTTGGAGTTGTGGACCTTGTAGCAGAGCCATTTAATCCTCCTTCTACCAAGAGCACTTGCTTTCATCCCTTGGTGAATGGTTGTGTGGAGCAAGGACAGGCTCCCAGCTGCTGTCTGGAACGGGTCTGCAGTTCCCAGCTGGAAACCTGACTTTCTACTAGACCTCAGAGTAGAAACTATGTGACACTGTTATGAGGTTTGTTTGTTCTATACAGTTTTTTCCTGCTTTTAATTACATGTTCCCTTTAGCCATTAGAAATTGGGATGCTGAATATTGATACACACACATGCGTAGCCCAGGTGGCTTTTTTCCCAAGTAATGTTTTTATAAGTGCAATTTTGATTTACAGAAAAGTCAGGTTTAATGGAAAAAAAAAACCCAAAACGACTAGTGGTTCATATCCAAGTTCTTATCTGCAGGCAAATGGTGAGAGGGAAAGCAGAACATGTGACATGTTTCTTAATTCAGCAGCTATCTGATGTACTGCATCTGCATTAGAGCAGAATTACTTTTTGATCTGAGATCCATAGTAAGGGACTGGCAGACAGTGTTAAGGAATACATCTGTCTGATTCATGCTCCTAGTGAAGGTGCCTCTGTCCTAAACAGTTCAAATCAAAAGACAATTTGTTTAGCTCTTCAAATTCAGCAGCTGTCTCTCATTAAGTGAATTGCTGAGAGCTGTCAGGATATTGTTTCTGGACTTTCTGAAAAACTGACATTTAATTCAGGCTTTTTCTCTCCCAACTGATGAAACTAGAATGAGTATGACAGATGAGGAACAGAAACCAGAATCAGGCAAAGTTCTGAAAACATGTGTGTACAAACAAACATATACTGCTAATTTTTAATCTTTGGAAGTTATTTTACATCTTTCACATTTTGCTTGACATGAAATGGGTACATTTAGAAACAAAATTTGCACCTGATGGTGTGAATTTTGGTCTTGTGTAGTATTGATTTTTATATTTATATTTATCAT
Source organism: Promerops cafer (assembly GCA_013398275.1). NCBI lineage: Eukaryota > Metazoa > Chordata > Aves > Passeriformes > Nectariniidae > Promerops > Promerops cafer. The sequence continues at coordinate 8,260,056 of VZSE01014922.1, forward strand.
AGGATCATGGAATAATTTAGGTTGGAAAAGGCCTCCAAGACCATCAAGTCCAACTGTTAACCCAGCACTGCTATGTCTGCCACTAAACCATGTCCTTAATTACCACAATTAGAAATATTTTAAATACCTCCATGGATGCTGAGTGAACCACTTCCCTGGGCAGCCTGTTCCAATGCTTGACAACCCTTAGGTGAAGAAAGTTGTCCTAATATCCAACCTGAATCTCCCCTGGTGCAAATTGAGGCTATTTCCTCTTATCCTGTCACTTGTTACCTGGCAGAAGAGACTGATCCCCACCTGGCAACAGCCTCCTGTCAGGCAGCTGTAGAGAGTGATAAGGTCTCCCCTGAGCTCCCTTTTCTCCAGGCTGGACACCCCCAGCTCCCTCAGCTGCTCCTCAGACTTGTGCTCCTGACCCTGCCCCAGCTCCATTGCCCTTCTCTGGACATGTTCCAGCCCCCCAGTGCCTTTCCTGCAGTGAGGGGCCCAGACCTGGGCACAGGATTTGAGGTGTGGCCTCACCAGTGCCCAGCACAGGGGGACAATCACTGCCCTGGCCCTGCTGGTGGCACTGTTGCTGATACAGACCAGGTGCCATTGACCTCCTTGGCCACCTGGGCACACTCTGGCTCATGTTCAGCTGCTGTTGATCAGCATCCCCAGATCATTTTCTTCTGGGCAGCTTTCCAACCTCCTGCCCCCAGCCTGGACCACTGCATGGGTTTGTTGCAACCCAAGGGCAGGACCTGGCACTTGGTCTTGTTGAACCTCATACACTTGATCCAGCCCATTGATCCAGCCCGTCCAGATCCCTCTGCAGAGTCTTCCCACCCTCCAGCAGATCAGCACTCCCACTCAGCTTGGTGTCATCTGCAAACTGACTGAGAGTGCCCTTCATCCTTTCATCCAGATCATTGATAAAGATATTAAACAAAATTATCTGCAATACTGAGCCCTGGGGAACACCACTGGTGACTGACCATCAGCTGGATTTAACTCCACTCATCACCGCTCTCTGAGGCTGACCATCCAGTGAACAGTGCACCTGTCCAAGCCATGGGAAGCCAGTTTCTCCAGGAGAATACTGTGGAAAACAGTGTCAAAGGCTTTACTAAAGCCCAGGAAGACAACATTCACAGCCTTTCCCTCATCTTCTTGGAGGGTCACCTTGTCACAGAGAAGCTTCAGTTAGCTATTATCACAATAAGACAAAACCCCTCAAACATTTCTATATATTTTCACTGTAATAAGTGAGATCAACATTTGAAAAAAAGAAGGTACTCTGAATATGATAAAGCAAACCTCTAAGTCTTTCAAGATACAGAAATTTTCCATCTGGCTATTACTAGGTCTGAAAAGGCCGATTTTCATGAGGAACTTTCAGAACTGATAAGTCTGAAAGTTTAGAATTTCCACCTTGTTCTGAGCCAGCTTCTTTTTTCATTGCCAGTGTCTGGCCTAGCTGTAGAAATAGAGCAACAAATCTGTTGTTCCTGGATTTCTAATTGCCACAGTCTTCTAAAAAGCTGTCTGGCAAGGGTACTAGATTTATCTTCGGGAGTGAAATGTGAGTAGTTTGGAGACAAAACAGTTGAACAAAGGCCTCATTTCTTTTTTTTAATACAGGCAGCAAGAGGCTTCCCACTTATTTAAAAAGAAGGAAAGCTGGATCTATATAAAGCTCTGGATATGTTTTATCTAGGCTTACACATAAGTGTCCAGGCAGACAGCTCATCATTCCAGGAAAAATCACCCAGTTTACTTTAAAATGAATGTGAAAAGAGATCCAAAGAGACAAAAATATCAACTTCACCATCTGTCAAGATGATCCTTTTTGTTGCCATGACCATAATGTGCCTTACCCAGTCATAATCCAGCTCCTGGTTCAAATCACTCATCTGAGATGCTCAATATAATTTATAGACATTCATTTTATCTCTCAAAACCTGTATGTGGAGAGCATAAAATGACAGATAGAGAAAATGAGGGTAGAGAAATGCTAAGTTCTCAAAAGTGTTTGCCTTCTCATCCCTTAAATCCGTGGAGGGAATGCTTGGTCTTGGGTCCCAGATGTGCTTTCCAGATCATCACCTTCTGCTTACAGGGGGACACTCTCCTTCAGCTCATGTGAATTGTGTTCAGCCTGCAGTATCCCAGCTAAACATCTCCTCAGGTTCTCAATCCTATCTCCTACATTCAGAAATTAAAGGGCAAGTTAAACAGCCCAGGAGATTCTGGGTGAGGGACCCCTTTGTCCTGCCTGGTCCCACAGGGATGACAGACCATGCAACTGCTTTGGGAGCTGAGTAAGGCCTCTGTCAGCCCTTGGAGAGCCAGCTGCAGGTTTATTTTAATATAAGGAAAATGAATACAATGACAATTTCCCCCTCCAACCAAAAAATTTATCTTTGTCTGGGTAAAATGTTTCCATGAAATGATACACAGCATGACTGAAAATACCCAACAGCCAGTGCTGTTTAAGGTCAACCAAAACCTTTAACACATGAATAATAATACAAATAATACTTAAGATCTAATGAGGCATTTTTGCTTTCCAAGTACTTTCATAACATCAACTCAATAATCCTCATAACTGCCAAAAAAGTGTTTTAGAGATGAGAAAACTCATGAATTATATCTGTTAAAAAGCCCAGTTTAAGGATATAAAGTGACTTCCAGCTTTTTCTGGCAAATATTGAATACTTGAGGTGTCATAGCAAAATCTGCAGTTATACCACAAGTAAAAAGCCTGTATACAAATGCAAATGTTCACTTGCATATCTACAGAGAAGAGTGAGGAGGAACATAAAAACATTTACCAATTTGTAAATGTCCTGCAGAGATGTGTAGGGCAATGCTACCTGCTTGGTGGCTGATTTGAAGGTGAGAGGCACAAGTCCTTGTTCTTTATTCCTTGTCGCAAGCCAAACCTAGAAACTGCTGAAAAATAGCAACAAAATGGATATTAGCAGGTAGCATGAAAGTCTGCTTATAAAACCAGCCTATAGTTTTAAAATAATTGTTGGCTCTGTTCCTCTACTGGCATTCATCTTCTACTAAATTTAAGTCTGTCATGAGCAGTTTGATATGTTAAATCAGTTTATTGTAAGAATCCCAGAGCTTCTTTCAAAATATGAAATCTTGTCTCAACTACTCCTGTTATCATTCATTATTTTGGCTATCCATTATTTTGGCTGTCCATTGGCACAAGGTTTTATGTGTTCATAATAAGCTGTTTTATGAATTTCCAAGATGCTCTGCTATGCAGCATTAGGGCTGGATAAATTTTTCACTTTTTCATATTTCACCCAGCAGTTTTGGGTGGGTTGTTAGATTGCTAACCCAGAACTCTTTTTTTCCCCTCCTTAAATGTGAGCTATTCTGGAGTTCTGCATTTTTCCTACTTTCCCTCAGAGCCAGGTTTTCTCTAACAACCAGATGGCTGCTAAAAAACAGGGAGGCATTTAGGTGGTCTTCATGACTAATATTTTAGTAGAATGGTACAGGTTCTTATTAGATGGTCAAATAGAGATTATGTCAGGATACAGAAAACATGCAATTAACTAATAAACAGTGACTGAAAATATAACCCTGCATTTAAAATATTTGTTTTCATTTAAATCAGCTGCTTATAGCTGGAACAAGAGCAAAGGACTTTATAACACATGTTTTTAAATCTTTATCTTGTTCATAAAGTATGATCTTTTACAGTTCCACTCAATAAATACATTGAACCAAGCTAGTCTTCTGAAGCCATATTTGTAAATTAATCAGAAATAACATGCTGTGAACCAGTTTGAGATGTGAGAACTACTGTGTTAATCCACTGACTGAAACAGCAAGAGAATGTTTATTCTACAAGTAGATACTCGCAACTTCATGTGAAGGCTGCAAATCATTTTAATAACCCTCCCTGGCACAGGTAATCCCTCAGTGGAGCATCTAGCAGCTGCCTAAATTGGATCTGTGGCCAGCTGGTCAGTCCTGTAAGTGGACAAAGTAACACAGAAAATACTGAAGTGCCACAAGGATAGAAGTGAAAATGAAACAGATGGGATATAGTCATTCTACCTCACTGGAAGATTCAAGACAAAAACAAAACAATAAACTAAACAAAATTGCTCTTTGGAGTTCTAAATTAATCTTATTCTGCCAGATTGCTGAACATAAAGAATATACTCCTACAATATACCTATATAAAAAAACAAACGTGAAACAAAGGTAAGATTTCAATAATTTGTAATCTTAATCTGCATGTTTAAGATTAATGGATATGTCATTTGTTTATATAATCCCCCATATTTTTAGTTTAACATTCCAGATATTCTTTTAGAATATTTACAAGGAAAAAGAAAGTACAATTAATATTTTTGATTGTGGTGGGTGGACACCAGGTGCCCACCAAAGTTGCTCTGTCATTCCCCTTCTCAACTGGACAGGGGAGAGAAAAGAGAACAAGAGGCTCACCAGTTCCATCATGGACAAACAGACTTGATTTGGGGCAATTAGTTTAATTTATTACCAATCAAACCAGACCAGGATAATGAGAAATAAAACCAAATTTCAAAACACCTTCCCCTCACTTATATTTGTAGAGATGACTCACCACATGAAATTTTGGCATGGGTTTCCTGTTATTTTTCAGAGGTACACACACACACCTCTTTCCTGCTCTGGAAAAATAAATTGTGTGGTAAGACACTGCTCTGCTGTGTCATTGCACTTTCATATGATTCAAATCCACACCAAGGCTGCTGATTGAATTCAGGACTGTATAAGCCCCAGAGAAATTTAGGTGTTCTTAGGATACCAGGGGCCATCAAACAAAGATGTAGAAATATCCTCAACAGTGCATGCAGAATGCCTCCAGTCATTCCCAAAGGATGAGCGTAGGAGGCAGTCCCAAACCCTTTCTGAGGCAGCCACATGGAAACAGAGCACTGCTTAGAACTATAAAAACACCAATCATAGGGTCATTGAGGTTGGAAAAGACCTTTAAGATGGTCAAGTCTGACGTTTGACCAAACACCACCATACCATGGCCCATGTGCCACATCAAACTAAAGGGACAAAGGAACAATCACTTCCCTAATCCCGCTGGCCACGTTATCATTGATACTCAGACCAGGTGCCATTGGCCTGCCATTGACATGGGCACGTGCTGGCTTGTCTTCAGCTGCTGTCAACCAAGGCCCAGGTCCTTTTCTGCTGGGCAGCTTTCCAGCCACTCTGCCCCCAGCCTCGAGCACTGCAGGGGTTGTTGAGACCCAAGGGCAGGACCTGGCACATGGCCTTGTAGAATATCACACAAGTGACCTCTAATCATCCATCCAGCCTGTCAAGATCCCACTGCAGAGCCTTCCTACCCTCCAGCAGATCAATACTCTCACCCAGCTTGGTGAGAGTATTGGTATCATCTGCCAGCTGACTGAGGGTACCCTTGGCCCTCTCATCCAGACCATCAGACAAGATATTAAACAGAACATAATTCACTGCTGAGCCCTGGGGAACGGCTCTGGTTGCTGTCTGCCAGCTGGATGTAACTCCATTCACCACCCCTCTCTGGCCTGGCCATCCAGCCAGTTTTTAACCCAGCCAAGAGTGCAGCAGTCCAAGCCATGGGCCACAAGCTTCTCCAAGAGAATGCCATTGGAAACTGTATAAAAGGATTTACTGGAGTCCAGCTAGATTACATCAACAGCTTTTCCCTCATCTATGTGGTGGGTCACCTGATCATAGAAGGACATCAAGAAGGACCTGCTTTTTTTAAACTCATGTTTTTTGGGCCTGATTTCCCGGTTATCCTGTATGACAGCACATGATGATCTGCTCCATAAACCTCCTGGGCTCAGCCTGACAGGACTGTAGTTCCCCAGACCCTCCTTCCAGCTGTTCTCATAGATGGGTGTCACATTTGCTGACCTCCAGCCAATTGGAACCTCCCCAGTGAGCCAGGACTGCTCATAAACGATGGAGAGTGGCTTGGTCAGCTCTTCCACCAGCTCCCCCAGCACCCTTGGGTGGATCCCAGCCAGCCCCATAGACTTGTGAGTGTCTACATGAATCAGCAGGTCACTAGCTACTTCTTCTTGGATTAAAGGGGGTCTAGCCTTCTTCCCATCCGTCCACTAGCTCAGGGGGTGCTTGTCCTGAGGATATCAGACTTACTGTTGAAGACTGAGGCAAAGTAGGCATTAAATACTTCAGCCTTTTCCTCCTCCTCAGTGACAATAAAGTATAGAGATATTCCCTAGCCCTCCTTTTGTTGATGATGTATTTATAAAACACTTTATTACCTTTCACAGCAGTGCTGAGACTGAGTTCTAGCTGAGCTTTCACCTTTCTATTTTTTTCTCTACATGACCTAGCATCTTTGAATTCTTTCTGAGTTTCCTGCTTCTTCTTCTGAAGGTCATGAACTCTCATAAGATCTCTTCCACAAACTCCAGGAACCTCCTAGACTGTCTCCTCTCTGCTGTGTTGAGTTTCCAGAAGACATCTGACAAGCCTAAGTTTCCCACAAGAACAGGGACCAGAGATCATGAAATGTCAGCCTGCCACTTATAGAATATCTTGATTGCACCTTCACTGGGATCAAATCTTCTGGGGAATAAACTCAGCCACTGATACCCCACATTTCCTTGCAGGGCTGGGTTGTGGCAGCAAGCTCAAGGAGCCACTGAATCAGAGCCCTGCAAGTGGCTGCTCAATGAGCTGGAAGCATCAGTTGTATATGACAGCATGGATTTCACTTTGAAACCCATTTGTTTTTTTGAGCAAAGACTGCTTCAGTTCAAACCTGCAAACCGTCAGCTTTCCTGAAGGAGTCCCTTTCTTGGATGTTCTCTATCTTATCATTTTCCATGACATATGTTGTGCTGTAATAGTACAAGTGTTATCTTAAGAACAGTGTTCAGTGTTCTGTGGGTGCTCTCCTGCAAACCGAATTTTCCTCATCCTCAGTTCTACTGTCACTTAGCAACCAAGAGGATTATCAGTGAAATTCTAAATATTATCTTGTCAAGGAGGTCAAAACACAAAATACATAATTAAATTGCTGGGGAAAATACCACCTTTATTTTTGGTTTTTGTTTGTTTGTTTTGTTTGTTTGGTTTTTTGTTTGCCTCGCTTCAGCAAGTAGGAGATGTGCAAAAAATTGCTAGTCATAGTGAATTTCTAATGCAGTCTAAGGATCTGGAAGATATCTCCAGGAATGGATGGATTTTAATACTCTTTAAGTCAAAAATAATCCAAAGAGACATGGAGGTGGATCTACTGGAGACAGAACTATGGCTTAGTGTAATATCACCAGTAATATCCTTCTGATGTTGTGATTTAATCAAATATTTTGTGCACAGAGGTCAGTGACACTTCACCTACTGGAAAGGTTATGTAGAGAACACCAAAAGATTAGGTCTGTGCGAGAATTTTAGAGGGTATAATAGCAGACAAGGAGTTTGGACAAGGACTTGGAAGAATTGTGTTCCACTGTCTTATCTCATCATTATTGCCTTGTGGATTTGATCCAGGATTTGACTTCCTGGATCACCCAGGCCACAGATTATCACTCAGCAATTCTGTTTAATGCCCATGACTGAGTTAAAAAATATCTTTTCAGAGAGGCAGAGTGTCACAGAGGATGCATTTAAAGGGAGATGGCTATTTAATCAGGTTGTAAAGAAAGGTTTTCAGTGCTTGATTATCCATTAAAACGTTGCTTTATTTTTAGTCAGAATTTGCCTAGCTTTAAAAAGACTGAATTCTGTCCTTTTCTGTTACATCAAACAATCTTTATAGAGGTCAGCTTTTCCTCATGGAAGCATTTATATTCTGTCATCAATTTATCTTCTGTCATCAATTTATCTTCTCACAGTGATTTTTATTAAGCTTCTCTATCAACCTGCTTTAGTCTTTCTCCCTAGTGCTGTCTCCAACCTCTCCCTACACTGTACCTTTGTGTCTTGGAAACTAAAGAAAAGGAACAAGAAAAATCCCCCAAACTTTGCAGTGGGTGGAAGCCACTTGTTCTTCAAATGCAAACCTTAGCACTGAGCTCAGTATCCTAGCCCTGAGTTCCTCAGGCAAAGGGAAATACTTTAGACCTTTTCCTGAGTAGCATTTCCTTTGCACAGTTGGGAATGGGGCTTGGTCTCTTCAGTGATTATAAAAAGAGTCTGTGTTCATCTGGTTCATCTCAGGGAACTCTGAGATGCCCTTTTTAAACACACAGTTCTTTATTATGAAAGTGCAACTCAGTCACTGTGATGAACCTTCTTGTGCCTGTGTTAAATAACATTTTCAGTTCAGCTTGCATATGTTCTAGATCACACTATATGACTAATGGTTGCTTTGAGAAACTTATCAGGTTTTGAGTCATTCTACAGCTTTACTCTTTACCATTTTATCCTTTCTCCTGGCTAATAACTAATGATCATGGACTGTAAGCATAGAATGGACTTCAGTAGGTCATCTAAACTATCCTGCTGAACACAGGCAATTATTAAGAAAAGCCCCAAGCAAGTGAGGTTCAGTGGCTGTTCTGTTTTCTGACTGAAGACACTCCAGCTTCACATTTAGCAGCACACAAGGGCAGGGGCAGCCATGAGCAGCACTTCCATCTGTCCATCTCGAATTTTTGGCACAGGTTATCATGTACTTGCTTACACTTGGAGGTGGCTTCAGTGCCTGTCTCCAGCAAGGTCTCAGCTCATGCTTTTGAAGCTGGAGACCTCTGGTGACCTAATGCCAGAACAGTTGTCCCCTGGGACTCTATTGGGATGGATGACAGAATTTAAGACAGACAAGCAGCTCCCTCACGATACAGCTCCTGTATCTCAGAAACCAGCGGCCCAAGCAGACAAAGCTTTCCATGAGAGGAGGTAGTTTAGAAGTGGAGGACTGTGTTGACATCAGAGCAGAGAGTTGTGCAGGGGCACTGCAGCCTTAGGCCATGCAACTGAAATTGATCTTAATGTTTCCTACAGAAATCCATGTGGTGAAGGGTAACTGGTTCTGATAGAGTTGTTTCTTATTAAATAGGGAAAAAATGAACAGGCAAAATCATCTTGGAGCATACCTGTAGTTCAGGATAATATTAAATAAAGAAAAAGCAAAAGAAGGCTTTTATCTCCATTTTCAATTGCATTAATAGAAGTTAAGCTGCCTTCAGAGGCCCTGAGGCCTCTGAGAAGAAAATGTTGCTGTCTCCTTTCTGCAGGCTGGGACCCAAGAGGCACGGGGATAAGCTGACTTGGGGGTGTCACACAATTGTCATTAAGCATGAGTTGTGAAAAGACCCTCAAGTGTCTGACCTTCATTTCTCTGCACTGCTTAATAGATAATTCCTTCATTTATTCAGAAAATACACAGAGCTGCTGTCACCAGCAAACGATTTATTTCATCTCCTATTTGTAGCCACACACATGATAAAATTAATCTGTATACAAGAACTTATGGGACAATGTCTACTCACATGTACAATGATAGCATAGTGGCAACAGGTTTCCGACATATTTTCCTGATTCCTTGCCACTAAAGGCTTGGCTGTCACTTATTCTCTACTTTCTTTCCTGTTTCCTGCTGCCTGACTCTGAGGTTCTTGTACCACTAATCAGGAAAGAAGACCATGCTGACAAATTTCCAGGGTCTCTGGCTAAAGTGTTGGTGGATTACCCTAAGCTAATATACATCACGTGTCAACCTGGATTCTACTTGGGATGCAGTTGGTATAAAAGGGACGTGCAGCATTAAGCAATATTTGAAGCCTACCAACTGCACACCTCTTTGCTTTCATCTGACCTTCTCACTTTTGGCTTCTTGTGCCTTCAGAAGCCCGGGAACTATTCTGAACTCTCTTCCTTCTGCTTTGGAGTTTTTTTTATGTGATTGATTATTCCTGGCTGGACACCAGGTGCTCTCCAAAGCAGCTCAGTCACTCCCCTCCTCAGATAGACAAGCTAGAGAAAAGTAAGGCAAAAGTCTTGTGGGTGCAGATAAGGGCAAGAAGAGAAAACTGACCAGTTATTGTCATGGGCAAAACAGATCTGACTTGAGGTAATTAGTCTAATTTATTACCAACCAAAGCAGGATAATGAGAAATAGAACCAAATCTTAGAACACTTTCTCCCTTCCTTCTTCCTTGGGATCAATTTCACTACCAATTTTCTTTATCTCCTCCCTGCCAGCAGCACCCGGGGACAGGGAGTGGAGATTGAGGTCAGTTCATCACATACTGTCTCTGCTGCTCCTTCCTTCTCTGGAGGACTCCTCACACTCCTTCCCTGCTCCAGTGTGGGGTCTCCCCCATGGGACACTCCTGCAGTTCTTCACAAAGTGCTCCAGTGTGGATCCCTTCCATGGGTGCAGTCCTTCAGGAGCAGGCTGCTCCAGAGAGGGTCCCTCACCAAGTCACAAGTCTTGCCAGCAAACCTGCTCCAGCGTGGGCTCCTCTCTCCACAGGGCCCCAGAAGAAGGATCAGTAGTGAAACACACCACAGCATTACAAGCTAGCAATAGAACTACTTTAACCCTTTGCCCATTTCTGTCTTTCCACTATTTACTGAGTCTGGTGGGCTTATGTCCTTTGTGTGAAGTTGTATTTCCTCAACCTCTTAGTAATTTTTGGGAGCTCCTCAGATCTTCATAGGTCTACAAATCCTGGAAGACCATGATTAGCTGTCAAGTACTAAATACTTATCACATAAAAACCAACTCAAATAATGTGTATGCCATCCTACTGATTGCCTAAATTAACACCTACAGTGAAATGAGAAGACAAATTTCTGTGGCTGTTGTCATTTCCACAGCATGACAAATAAACAGTGAAATAGCAAGACAGGGGCAGATATCAATAATATTACAGATAAAGGCACACAGCAAATGGTGAGGGGTCCATGTGCAGGAGTGATCCTTATTCCTGTTTATATGGCAGCTGCATTTTCCCCAGGATGGCCCATGCTGCCTCCAACCAGGACTTCCAAAACATGGTGGGAGGTAAAAACTTTCCCCCTGGGATGACAATTTGGTACTTTTTTCTTCCCTTTCAGTCTGTGTTCCTGTAGTGCTTGTGATGTGGAAAGCCAGGGTGGGAATTTTAACATTTTCTCTATATGTATTTATGAACCATGAAATAAATTAAAATCATTACTTCTGTGTCATTGGCTGAGGCTCACAAATTGCCTGAATGGTACCCTCATTTTTAGCAGCATCAGTTAAAGGAGGCAATATAAAATCTCATAAACTCTTTCCATCCCTTTTGGGTAGTGGCTGAAAAACAAAGAAAGAGCAACTGATGTTCTCACATTAAACATTTTGCTCAATATTTAAACATCAAGGCCTAAATTTTCAACATGAAAATCAGAAATCTTCAGCTGTTTACCTCCTGTGAAAAGTAATAGGAAGCATGGAGCTAAATCCTACCACACAATATTTAATATTTATTCCTAAAGGGTCCTTCTGCTGCTGAAGAGATTTGAGCACACTGCACTTGCTCAGGCTTTTGGAGGCATTTCAATATCACCTAGCTGATTATGCGGTTTGCAAAGAGCATATTAACTTTATGCCTTGCAGTGCATATGGAAGGGAGGGGGAAGCAAAATAGTTGTGCCAGGCTGCAGGCAACAAAAAACGTTTGTAGGATTTAAAAGAAAATCAGAGTTAATCAATCCAGCCTAAATAATTTAATATACTAATCTGACAGGGCTAGATAAAAGATAAAGGAACTAACAGACCCCATTTATTTGCCATCCCATATTTTTAGATCTTGGCCACAAAACAGGTTTCTATTTATGCTATCTTTAATTTAAGCTCCTCTTTGTGCCTATGCAGCCTCTGTCCTCAGGTTTTCATCAAGTCTCTGAAGAGGCAATGGCTCACACTTGTTCCATGATAGAATGCTTGAGTTAGTTGCAAAATGGTCCCTGATTCCCTCTCTTATCTAGGGAAAGCTGTTTTGTATTCCACACAGTGTACTTTCCCCTCTGCACCTCCTGAACAGTGAATTCTCCTGGGGAGGAAAACCTACACCCACTGCTGTCCCCCAGACTGCTGGGATAAAGAAGGCTGGTGCCCTCCATGGTGGCTCTGCACCCTGTGCAGCAGTGCTGGGGATGGAGCAGTGGATTGAGGGTGCAGGAGTGCACAGGGCAAGGGGCAGGGTTGCCCCGGGGGTGTTGTGGTTCAGTGGGAGGTCAGGTGAGGCAGTCTGCTGTTGTCTCTGCCTGTAGACTCTGGGTTCTCCCACTTGTTCTTTTGTCCTACACCTACATGGTGTGAGAAGAATTTCTACCACGTATTTCCCATCCTGTGCTGTCCTTCCCTGCACTGCTGAGTGAATAACCTTCATGGTCATGGGATGCTTCCCTGGGCACACCTCAGGTGTTAGCTCACAGTATGGACTCTTTATAAATCTGGTCTTAAAGCTGTATCCAGCAGAGCAGGCACAGCCCACTGCCTCATACTGTGAAAGATCCCACAGCAAGCTTTGCCCAGCTGTTCTCTCCTTGCAAGGAATCTTGTTTCAAACAATTATTGGCCTGTACTTTTGAGCCCAGACCCAGAAGGAATCAGATGACACTTGCAGACTTGTGAAGAAAACTTAACAGGCCTACAGCTGATTAATGAGATGGAATAGTTAAAACAGTATATGGACTATTATCTAGTAACTAGCTGAGCTAGTGATTTATCAGTTAAGAGATTCAGGAATTAAAAATTTCCATCGTCTGACTAGGATTATTTGTGGATTTTTAAATGACAATTAATAGAAACTCTGAGATAGACTTTATAATTATGATGAATTTTCAGTATAAAAATATAAAAGTAACAAACATTGAGATGTGGCAAAGTGGGAGAGAGCATTTAGTGGATCTACTTACCACAGAATATCCAACCAGAATATTTCAGGGTGTGGATACTTCATCATTATGCTTATAATATTTTAAGACATATGACATAATGGATATATGTGACCCTCAAATTGAGCAATTTTAAAAGATTTCAGGAATAAATATACAAGTTAGTTTTCTTGTGGAGTTGTCCAATCCAAAATGCCAAGAAAGTACTACAATTGCAATGTCAGATATTGGGTGGTTTTCCCATACAAGGGAGTCTGTTGGGCTTGTCTCTCAGTGCAGGGTGGTTACCATGAGGATAAGGTGGGAAGGGGAGGGCTGATCCCACATGGAGGTTCCAGAAGACTTTCTTCCTCCTGACTTATCTCCATAGGTTGGCTATGCCTGCAAGCCAGGTCAGCCTCTTCATCTTGAGCCAAGAGACTTCTAAGACAGACCACTAATCTTTCAGTCTGACTCTATTATGGATCTGATAAAAAACTGATAAAATAATAATATCATTATCTTCAGTGGCAATGCTTGCAGCAATGAATCAAAAGGAATATGAGCTGTAGTCTGCTGCTATGGTAGAGACCTGATATGGGATATGTCAAATAATGAATAAATCTGATCTGGGAATCAGATTTAACCTCTGTAACTGCAATTTTTTAATCACTGCTCATATCTGTGTAACACGCTTTATTTCATTTTGCATATGGTGTTCCTTATATGCTCCCCTTAGCAACTGGCAGTAGGAATAGGATATGGTCCTAAATATCCTACTGTGTTAGAGTTTTACTGAGTATTTGTAGGTACATTTGTGATTTGTGAGAGCACCACTTTGCTTTGGGGCAACACAATTAACAGCACCCCTGCAAAACTCTACAGGAACCTGCATGAAGGCAGCAAAGGGTGGGCTGTGGAGGATGGGCTGGCTGAAGCTGAAATACTTTTATGGAGGATACTGCCAAACTTTCATTGTTCTACTGTTGCCTCCCTGCAATGACCAAAGGCTGAGGAACAATAATGGAGTGATGGAAAAAACAATGAAAAAGCTGCCTCTGAAAAAAAAATATGCATGTGTGAAACCAGAGAGCAAAATCCCCCATTAAGTTCACTGCTGAATTATTTATCTGAATTTTAATTGTGGTTGGATCGAGTCTTTTGGCTCAGCCACATGCACTGAAAGTTGTTTGCTGAAGGCTCTCAAAAGTGCTCCGAAGAAGTGGTCATGATACATTGCAAATCCTCCTTTGCTCCTGTCTCTCCTGTCTTGTTTTGCACAGGAAATAAGTTGCTGCATTCTTTCTGGCACGTGTCATTTCACAGGGGTGGGTGGAAAATACCAATGAAATGGAAAACTGTTCTTTTTGAACACACAGGTTGCAAAAATGAACTTACAAAATGAGCTTCCTTCTGGTCTCATGAAGTCAGAATTAAAAGTAATTTAAAAAGATCTTATATACTGGTCTGTAGTTAAAACCTGATTTTTTACATTAATTAGCATTTGTTACTTTCAGCTAAAATCAACTACACAATTAATCTGTTGAGAATAATGTTGTAATTTCCTCTTCAAGTCGAAAAGGCATGACCTATCTGAGGAAGTCCTCTAAAAGAAAGTCACCAGAAACTGAAAGCACAGCAGAAATTTAGATAGATGGTTACTCTCGAGCCACATTTTAATTTGTAAGGTGGTGTTCTCTGCAAAGGAGATGTAATAGTTGTGTCAGACAGGGAGGCCATCAAACACAAGGAAGGAAGCAGCCCTGACATGTGATGAAGGCCTGTGGACCAAAACTAGAACATCAGTTGGAGCTGGCAGCAAAAATTAGGAAAACCTCTAATCGCAATATCTTCTCCTAGGGTTGCTGGTTGGAGATGTGGAAAACTGTTAGGGAGGCAATGAAAAATTCAACCCTTAAGGGAATAAGGAAACTGCAAATTTGAAAGCTAATTTGGTCAAAGCTCTAGTGAAATCTTGTTTCTTGGGCTCTGTAACTATCTAATAAAATTTAATGTCCATTTTAAACCAAATTAATTTTTTTTTGTTTTACATGAGTTTTTAACAATAAATCATCGTAACTTTAATCTAAAACAATAAAAGTTGTACTCCTGCAATCATCTGCTAGAATTGCCATCCAGTTTTAATTTCTTATTTTGTTAAAGGTGTTTACATTGACTGCAACAACTTGTTATTGCCACCAAGTGTAATTGCTTTAGGGTACTTGTCTGCCTCGATGTCACTGGAGAAAAATCGCAGAAGTATTTAGCTGGAAAGACCTCAGTCCTAAATAGAAGCAAATTAACACAGACTGTGACTGGCAAGCACTCACGTAGGAGCAAACACAGAATGTGACCAAAGTTGTGATGGATGTAATGACAGAAGATAAGATGTTGCTCTGATGAGGGGTTAAACTTTGACCATCTCATGTGAAACACATTTTTTCTCTACATAGCTGGCAAAAGAGTAAGTTCTTTGCTAACTCCAGCACTTATCCCCCTCCAGTCGATTGCAATGAACATCTGGCAGATTCAATTCCCATGAAAATGCAAAAAGTTTTTCTTGAAATGTTTTATTCCTCATTGTTTCTCAGCTTGTACAAGATGATTTAGCTCAGTAGTTATATTTGCATCGGTTTTTATTGCACTTGAGGCATCATTAGCCAAATTGAGGTAGTGAATTAAAGTGCTTGTTACCAAAATTTAATATCCTGAATTTCACTTTGCATAAAACATGAATTTACATGAAGCTTTCAAGGTGCTCATCTTCTGGATAAAACTACCATTCCTTCATAAGAAAATACATGGGTGTACTATCTTACTATCTGTGTGTGGTGTGTGAGGAGAGTTTCTGTGTTGTTGCATAAGGCATTGCCTTCATAAAATAATGAGGGGCAGACTGACTCTCTTTCTTCTGAAGAGGTAGCAATGTCAATCTCAGTTATCTTGATTAGATGGCAAGAAGTATAATTGCTGTTCAGTGCAATGTCTTCACTGATTGCTGACTATGCAAATGTGAGGGGTTGATGGAACACCCTGGCAGCACAGTGGTCCTTCACTCTCTGCAGCTTTTCTGGAATTTTAAAGAAAGTATATGGACGGGATTGGTAAACAATGGTATTGAAGCAAGTTACTCAGTTGTCATGATGCACTCCCAGCACCTTATACAAGGTAACCAAAACATTATTGAAAGACAGATTTGTAAATCCCACCCTGTGCAGGCTGAGGGAGCAACCCACACTCTTTGATTTGTAAGGAGTGGACCTTGGATCTTTCTTCTCTGCATAGGTCAGAACTGACATTGTAAAAGGTCAGAGGGAGCTGTCCCAGGCAGAGTTGCAGAATGAATATTAGAGTCAGAGCAAGGCAACAAACACCTCAGGTCTCTTGTGACTTTCAACAAATCCCGTGTGATCTTTCTCAAATGAGGATTTTCATACTTTAGCACTCCTAAAGTAACACAGCTGTACCAGCAGCCTTCTCTTTTCAGTAACACCGATGCATGGCCTCAGAAGGACAAAAGTTAAAGGTGATTAAATTTAATTTGGGGGTTCATAATCCTGTTTTTAATGAATAACTGCCCTCCTTGGTTTTGCAGGCTGAAGTCTCAAGTCTCCTTTTAACATACTTGTCCAGATTATTTTCCTTTGTGGAGGGTTTGACAGATGTCACAAACTAAAAATCCTCCCATCCCTAGGCATGACCTGATTAACTTTAGTCTGAGGTTATTTTTAAACCTCATTTTACACCGCTTCTTGTCAGTGGTGACAATTCATTATGATAATGAAGGTTAATAGAGAGGAACTTTTTTCTATCAGCCGTGAGAGATGATCTTTAATTTTCTGTGTAGAATGCCTATAAAAAATTTGCATTTTCCTTGAATGGCAGACATCACATTAATAACAATTATAAAAAGGGAGTTTCTGAAGAGAACTATATTAATATCAATGTCAATATTAGCCAGAGGATTAAACAAAAATGTGGTCAGTGAAAAGCAAAGCAGGAAGATAATGAATGGTTATGCCTTGAAAAATAAAAACGTATTAGAATTTTATCAGTACCTTTATAGAGGCCATTAAAGAAAAAGAGAAGGTAGAATGAATTTGGAAGAACTTGTGTATGAACACTAATGCCCAGCTCTCTGCAAAGGATGGAGCCAGACCTTCCACCTTGCAGTTTTCCTTGCATAGAAAAGCTGACCTCCATCCAGGATTATAGTTCTGATTTGCATTTACATTTCCAACCACTTCATATGGCACCGACAGCCCCCAGAATCCAAGGTAGTACCGGTGGGGGAATTTATCTCACTTAGATCTAGGTGTTTGTAATACAGACTCCTATATGGAACCATGGGATCCCTTTGTAATCAGCAGAGATCCATTTGGTAGAGTTAAAGGATTTTGGGATGTGATTGTCTTACTGCAAGGTTGTTGCAGTGCACCTCACGTATACCAAGGGTTTTCACGCTGGAAGCAGTGTGAGGCTCTGCTCCTTGTGTCCCCAGTAAGGTCAAAAGTCAGAGAGTTCTCTCCCTATTTGGCTGTGTGCCAGAATGAAGCCACCTCACAGGGTCTGCTGAACCGACCTGCTGCAACCTCACTGGGCAGAGTGCCAAGAATCCTGCCTCAGTTTGCACAAAAGAGGCTGAACAAAGACCCTCGTGGCATTTTTGGGGTGTTCTAGCAGGAGCACAGACTCTGAGCTCCTGGCATTGGTTTTTCTCTGTAAGAGTTTGTTATTTTTGTCTTTATTCAAACTTTCTTTGTTTCAAACTCTCCCTTTGATGCCATCCTGCTAATTTTAAGCCACTGTGGATTGCTGGACAAACCCAGACGTGAGGAGGGTCGCTGTAAGCTCAATCGACCTGGCTCGCAGCGAACCCCATCACAAGGTAGGTGCCCACATTTGACCAGCTGGGTCACAACCTTGACTCCACTAACTCACCACTGGCTACAAGAGCACTTGAGCTGGTCAAGACAATACTTCACTGAGCTCTCCCCTCCCTTAGCTTTTTGTGCCCACTTATGCCATATTTCTGGGGGTTTGGTGTTTTGACAGAGCAGACTTAGCAGACGACACACAAGGGCTGACATAAAGTCCAGAAGTCCTCAAGTAGAATTAATTTTAATTGGTTACTTGTGGGATTAAAAACTCTTGGAGTCAATTACTACCAATGCTGCCATTTGTACTGAATTTACCAATGTAAAACAATAATCACAATAGCTTTGTATCTTGTTGGGGCCTATTCAAGAGATAGAAAGTCTCCAGGTGGTTTTAATGAGATAGGGGAGAAGCCCAAGATAGGCATTAAATGTGGGATTCTTTGCTATGTTCTGATGGGAGAATCATGGCTTATATGTCTGCCATGGGAAGCCTTCTGTCGAAATAAAATTGGGTCCTCTTCGGGGACAGTCAGTTACTAATGTATCTCTCCAGAAAATGTCTGTTGTACCAGTCTTGTGAAACACACATCTTGGTGGGCTAGTTCAGATCTCATGAGAAAGTATTCTTAAACCTGAGGTGCACAAATGGGAATTTGTGTGTTCTAAAGGTGTCTAAAGAAGTATATGCCAATTTATGCAGAAACCCCTCTCACTGCAAAGAAGTGACCTATAGACTTTGTGCAGGGCTGGATGAGCTTCACTGTGAATATCTGCTGAGGGCTGGTCTGAGCAGATGACAGTGTCTGATACACTTGCAGGAAAGCATTATTCTTGCTTATGTTTTTAAACATAAGAATAAAATGTAATTGGTCAAGAGTGTCAGAAGTTACTGTTTAGTAGTTTGGAAGCACTTTCTGGATGTAAAATGGACATTTAGATATCCTTACCTTTTTAATTTGACCAGTGGTTCATTCTTCCAGTAAACCTGTGTCTCAAGGCAGTGATTTCAATGTTAATTACATTTTTCCTAATTAAAGCAGGTGGCTGAATTACGGGTCTATTACACAGATCATTTCCTGTTCTAAGAGTGGTAGAAGTGTAATTGTGCTGCTGTTCTTCAAGCATCTAACCACAGGTTTGGGATATTTTTCCCTGTCACAGAATGGGG
The DNA here is from genome assembly GCA_013398275.1 of Promerops cafer. Classification (NCBI taxonomy): domain Eukaryota; kingdom Metazoa; phylum Chordata; class Aves; order Passeriformes; family Nectariniidae; genus Promerops; species Promerops cafer. Next base: position 8,278,935 of record VZSE01014922.1, read on the forward strand.
CAAAGATTTGTGCAGACTCCTATTCCTGTGAATAAATAGTTTCTCTGCTCTCTGAAAACCTAAATCTCTCACAGCCATATCTAAATCTCTAGCAACCTAAATTTCCTTACGCATAAAGCCCATTAAAAACATAGGAGAATATCTCCCAAAACTAATTAGGCCTTCTTAGCTGAGCTTTTAAACCCTCCAGGATGGAGCAGATCTTGAGGCAGAGGCATCTGCCAGCTCTGTGCAGCTGTTAATGTGCAGCCTTGTGGCCCAGGTGCTGCAGACTTAGCTAGGAAGAAACAGCCTGGATTCTATACTCACTTTTTCATAATGGGCTGACACTGAGGTGTCCTGGCATGATGCAACAGTGGGTGAAGGTCTCTGGAGAGCCATGTCCCAGAGGCACCCGAGGCAGCCAGCACCCTGAGTGACTGCTGAGGTGCTCAGCTCCTCAGGTGTGCCACACTTCTGAGATCTACAGATCACCTCTCAACCACCAAAAGGTTAAGGGGTCTTCTAGAGATTTTCAGCGTCAGAAAAGGAGCCATTGTGCTATTTTTCTGAATGCTGTCTCTCGGAGCCATGGCTGCTTTTGGCTCCCTTGTGCTCAAATGTGCAGGTGCAGGGTCCAGCTGCCTCATCAGGAATTATCAAAAAGGCTATTTTTTTTCCTCACTTCCCTTGAGCTGAGACATGTCTAAATGACAAAGAAATACATTCATTTAGGTGAATAACACTATAACTTGGAAAGCATCAGACAACTGATAGCTCTGAAAATCCAAAGAATAGTGCTCAGAAAATGAAAGGAATATGACCCTGGCAATTGTTGTCCATTAAACTGCAAATAAAGTGACAGGGCTGTTCTTGAATGAAGAAAATACTGTGTACAGAAAAGCATGGGACATGTTTTGAAAACTTGATTTTTGACAGAATTACACTGCAAAGGTGTGTACCCTGCACCTCTCCTTGAAGCCAAAAAAGCTTTTGATTTAAAGGAGATATCAAGAATGGTGTGTGAATGGATTCCTACCCAAAACATGAATTCAAAATGTCTTTGCAGGCAAGTGGGCTAAAAAACACTGAAATTGCGGCATTTTTGAAGCCATGGCTAATGGTTACAGCTGGAATCAATCTTTTTTAACACCTGTTAGTGGTCTAAAAAGGCTGAGTTGGCTGATTGTTAATGGGGTACTTAGACCTTTGAATTAAAGGTAAATATGAACACCAGTAACAACGATAAAAGTACAAAAGCTGCTAGCAAATAAAAAAATAGGTTTGATTTAGAGAAACATAAACAAAATGATCAAGTGAAAATTATTTTTTGTTTAGGTAGTAGGTAGAGGAATATTAAAAATTAATGGTGCTGGCTAAAATGTAGAAACAGAACTATATATGTGGGAATGTTACGGATAGAGGTGAGAGGATTTGGATCAAGAGGATGGGCCGGATGCTTTCTTCCTTTCTATCCTTCTTTCTAGGATTCTGCAACTTTTCAACAAACTACTACTATAACCTTTGGTCAGTGCTATAGATGAGTAATGTGATGGTTGGCTCTCACAATTAAGGGGTAAATATTATGTATGATACTTACATCTCCCCTCTCCCATGCACTGTTATCACAGGATGGTCTTAGTAGTTGAGACATTTGGGAGGGCTGGCTTGTTACTTTGGCAACCCCAGACCTCCAATGAAGATGAAAGAAAGTGATCTCCACCACTGGGCAGTGAAGGAAGAGTCGAGTGACAAGACCTGGGGGGGTACTAGAGATATAAAAAGGCAGAACATCCATTGTGTAGCTGAGCATGTGGCTTGCACAGAGGCTTGCGTGGAGGCTCCCAGCACTGGTATTTTTCCTTATTCAGTCCTTTTTTGTATTTTTGTTAAGGTTTAATAAGCCTTTAAAATTTTAAAGGTGAGCATTGTTTCTCACAGTCAGCATAAACAAACTGGGCAAAGCAAAGCAATTTAGCTGAGCAGTGTCAGTATCTGTATTCTGGGCATCACTGTACACAGGACAATGCAGTCATCACAATGAAAATTCAAAGAAACAAAAGTGAGACATTTAGGAAATGAAGGAATTATATATATATATTAGGTATAGATAGATATAAGAGGAAAATATTAGATGCCAAATTGATAAAGCTAAATAAGGTGTTGTAAGCAGGGCTGGGCAGAGTTCCAGAGCAGAGGGAAGGTGGGTCAGCTGTGGCATTTCTGACATGACAGTTCACTGCTGTGCAGGTCTCCCAAACAGGGTGAGCAGCAGAGGGGGTGGGAGGGGGGCCCTGCACCTTTCCTGAACTGCTGGTGCCAAGAAGGCCAACACCCTCCTGGCTGTTATCAGTAAAGAGTGACCAGCAGGACTGTATTCAGAGCTGCTGAGGCCACATCTCAAATTCTGTGTCCAGTTTTGGGTCCCACATGAAAATAAAGATATTGAGGTTCTGGACCATGTCCAGAGAAGGGCAATGGAGCTGTGGAAGGGGCTAGAGCACAAACCTGAGGAGTAGCTGAGGAAGCTGGGGTGTTTGGCCTGGAGAAAAAGGAGCTCAGGGGAGCTGTTATCACTCTCTACAACTCTCTGAAAGGATATTGTAGCCAGTTTGGGGTTGGTCTCTCAGAGAAAATAATGTGCTAAATTCACAAAGTGTGAATAAACAGGGTTTTCACTACAGTTTGGGAATCAGAAATTGCTGCAGAACTGAATATATTGCTCAGTACTGAAAATCAATAGGTGAGATACTAATTGACATCACTTCCTTCTCTCATAATTTATGTTGTGTTTTCTGGGTGTTAAATATTATTGTGGGTCCAGCGAGTGGAAAACTGTGATTTGACATTGTGTTTGTTCATTTTACCACATTCTGTATGAGGACATAAGAAAAATGACTGCAGATAATTAGGACCTGGAGGTGTTGGCTTGTTTTTAATGCTCTGAGCACAAGATTGGTTAAGCTGTTCCTTAAATTGAACACAAGGAAAATGATACCTTATGGGCTAGAATTTCTGAAGGTGGTAATTAATGTAGCATCAGTCAATGCAACAGAGCTACACCCATTTGCACCAATCAGTGATTTACAGAAATTTGCATTGGCTTGGAACAGTGTCCTGATTTCCTTTGCACACCTTCCCCACATGTCAAAGCAATATATATATATTTGCTTTTCATGTTTGGACTGTTTGTTAATGAGATACATGACAGGCAGTGCATGAGTTTACAAGTGTCAGTGATTTAAACAAAACAGTAGTTGCTGTAACAAATTCCTGATGCTAGCACTTGCCTGGTTCTGTCATAGGGTAGTGCTGTCTCCAGCTGAGCGTTGCTGTGTGGTCAGAGGAGATAAAAAAGAGCTTGGGGTTCACATGGATGGAGAGCATTAGTGAATTGCCAGACTATTTTGCACACTGGATAGCATTCATCAGCCATAGAAAGGCACTCACAGTTATGTCAGGCATTACATGAACAAATAGAGCATTTTTGGCCTGAGAGAATGCAAACATTATGCGGTTTGGTCAAGTGGGCAGAGAACGAGTGTCCAATTCAAAGAATGGAATATGCTTGCTTGCTGTGTGACCTTGAATAAATTGATTTGACTCTTAGTTTTTAGTTATCTCATCTGTAGAATTGTGGCTGTGTTGCTGATCTCCACTGAAAAATATTTTGGGGTAATTTGCTAGCAAAAATCCCAATGATGCCTACTTCATTATCTCTATGAGGGCCCAGAGAGAGCACTTTAAATTTTAGTGCCAGGCTCATAGTAGATGAATCTCTTCCATTACAGTGATTCACCCTCTTGAACAGAGGTTCTGGCTCACAACACTTACCACTTTTGACAAGATGTGTTCTATTTCTTCCTGAAAAATTAATGGGGATGTAGCTCTTCTGCATTGCTCCCGCATCATGACTGAATTGCTTGCTGACGAACTTTCCTGCTCCAACTACCAGATGTCCTCTTCTACGATTTGTTGTCTCCCCCTTTAAACATTTTTAAAGTAATTCACCAAATTTACACAAAGAATGTTCATTGTTTCTCCAAATGATCACAGAACCATTAACACAGAACATTTGTAGTTGTTCTGGATTTGGGAAGTCACATACACCAAAAACTGAGATCTAGCAGAGTCCTGCAGGAAGACCTGCAGTGATACTCCTCTCTGAAAATAGGAAGGTGCTGATGGGAATCTTTGAAAACATCCCCTCAAGTGAACTCACTATGTTTCAGAATAGCAGGATTTACATAAAGTCTAATGTTTGGTCTTACTTTAGAAGTAGCTGTGAAGTACCACAAAGAATGCACTCGTTCCATGAATTAATCGTTTCTGGGGGAGGGGGGGAAGTAGCATAATCTCTCAAATCCATTTATTTTAGGGCTGACATTTTGTTCCCTAAGCACCCTCAAACAAATAACTTGGCCAGCTTGTGCATTCCAGCATCACCCAAAGTGACATCTGAAGGGGGTTTGTGGTGGATTTATGGGGGTGTGCTCCTTCATCTACTTCAGTTAATGGTGACTCCAAAGGCTCTTGCACGCCCAGGGAAAGAGAGACTTGGGGCATCTTCTTGAAAACTCATGGGAAGAGCTTATGATGGTATAAGCAGCCAGAGTTTGGAAATATCAGCCACTTCTTAAAGATGTGAGTATCTCCCTGCTGATTATGGAATTCAGCCTTTGCCATCTGAAAGAGATAATTTTCAACTGGAGAGGAAAAAAGAGGCAGAAATAATCTCAAGGTAACATATTTAAAGTGTCTGAGCTGGTGCTGTTTCCAGTGCCTTAGTGAGAGACCACGTTTAGTTGCAATGCAGTGCCTACAGAGCCCTGCAGTCCCCCAGGCTTTTACAGCACTGTTTCACTGGCATGGCAGAGAGGCCTTCAGGACTCTCAGGTTTATGTCACACATTCTGTGGATATTTTCTTTGACAGTGGAGCAAGCTGGAGGCAGCCTTTGCTACAGCTCATCTAGAGATGATTACATTATCTGCTCTTGGCCACCTTGTATTGGATAATAACACTTGGCTACTCAAAAATAAACATCACGTAGAATCATTAGTCAGAAATTAAAGATGTTAATAAACTGGTTCCGTGAAAGGGAACCTACCATGGTTATAAAATACTCAGGTAAATTGTTATGATTTACCACCATAAAGTTACACTTTATGTTCATGATACCACAGGACATCCTTAAATTGCCTGCAAGTTTTGTTGTTCCTATGGGCTTGAGCAATCCTTACAGCATCTGATGTATGATTATTCTGGGGTTTTTTTAGAGTATTTTCTGCTCTTCCCTGCTTTGTATAAAAAGATTTTCTGCATGGAGAAGTGTACTTTTTATTGTCATTATCATAAATAAAAAAATGTATTTACCTGATAATAAACAAGGGCTTGCATAATTTTCATAATTCATCATCTCAAGCAGCTCCACAAACATACAAACCTCAAAATGACTTTTCTTCAGCTTCATTTTAGAGATAAAACTGTGTTAGCCTGAAAAATAGATTTCTTCTCAGAAATTCTTGGATAACAATGTACTTGCAAAGGTGAAAGTCATCTGTAATGTGAGACGAATGCAGAGTGCAAGTGACACTGAGAACCTCAGAACTGAGGTCAAAAGTTCAGCTCTCTTTTAGGTACTGGAACTATCAGTTTTTCCTGGAGCCTTCTCTTCTCCAGGCTGAACAGCTCCTCGCACAAGAGAGGTGCTCCAGCCCCATGATCAACTTCATGGGTGTCCTCTGGACTTGCTCCCACAGGGCCAAGTCCTTCCTGTGCTGGGACCCCAGAGCTGGATGCAGCACCCGAGGTGGGGTCTCACCAGAGCAGGGTGGAGGGGCAGGGTCACCTCACACAGCCAGCTGCCCATGTTTATTTTTAAACATTTGGACTCATTTGGCTTTCTGGGCATTGTAGGCATTTCTGAATCACAATAAGCTTTTTGTCCACAAAGTGAATTTCTCTCCCGTGCTCATCTTAACGCATTGCCCATCCGGCCTGTACTTGTGCTTAAATGTATATTTACATAATACCTGTGTATACAGTACAAATAGATATATATTGTATGTATATATCTGTATGTCTATTTTGCCCCAGTTCATTAAGAGAAAAACTGTTTCATGCTGGCTTCACCTGTCCTGGATGATGCTGTGTTACTACACAGATATTTGACATTGAGCTGTTTTACCATTCAGAGACTAGCACCAACAGAAAACCTCCTCCTGAAGAAACTGCATTAAATAAAACAGGCACCTTTCACAGAGATCTATCTCCAGTCTAGGTGTATTTAGATCAGGATACATTTGAATGAAGGTGAATGAAGGTTTTTATTTTTGTTCCGAATGGGCGTGGTTTTGCTGTTCTCCCACAAGAGGGCAGCAAAGTAAAATGGTTGCTAAAACCCAAGACAAAAACATTCAAGGACGTTTAAGCGTTTAAGTTTCCCACTGTGTTTAATAAGATTCTGAAAATACCATTGTGTGGGAACTAGGAGAGCTTGTAGAAGCCACCTGGTGAGAGAGAGAGATTTTTATTTCTTTTCAAAAGCTCTCCAAGCTTCTCAATGTATTGATAGCTTAATGAAGTTATTTGCTATTACCTTCAAATATGCTCCCTGATCATGTGATAATAGCACAGCAGCTGAGCAAGGTCTCCTGGGCTTCAGCATCCTCATCTCTAGTGTTAATTGCTCTATTATCTCAGAATTTAAGTGCTTTATCTAAAATCCCTCCTTCCCTTTCTAAACAGTCTTCACCTGCGGAAGCACTGACACAAATTGAAAGGGCTACACTTGAAGAATGACCAGATGGCAATAAAACTATCTCACTCTGGGATATTTTATCCCAAAATCCAACCTAAATAATACAGGAATTCTGATTGGGCGTGTGGGGGTGGGTGGAGTGGAGGTTTGGGGCATTGTTTGGCAGCTTCCCCCAGAGCTATTCAGTGAGGAGTCAGGGTGTTATAGCTGGTTCGAGTTGCTGGGGGAGTGTCTGTGAGCCACAGTGGCTGTGCTGAATGCAAATAGAGCTTTAATCAAAGTGGTTCTGTGCAGCAAGCTGCATTTTCATTCATGTGTTCTGTAGTCCTTACAGGCAGGCTGGGCACCAGCATGTTAATTACCTATAAAATATACAGGAGAATTTTTCCCATTTTAAATGTTTTAGCTTCTAAATAAATGACAGAAAGTAGAGGGGGAAAAAAAAAAAAAAAACCAACAACAAAAATTAGCATAGGAAAGTGGAGGCATCTTTCCAAGGGATGTATTAGAGCTTGGATTTGGACCAAATCTCAGTTGTTTTGTAGCCTCAAGATTGTGGCATTTTCTGCTACCACTGCTACCGAACAGAAAGTGTACTCTGGATGATACCAGAACACAAGTGAGAGGAACAGGGACACAGGAACAGGTTTGTTCATTCCAAGCAGGATCTCCCTCCATGCTGGTGTCTTCCAGTGAATGCAGTAGAATGAGGTGAATTGCAGGAAGCCACAAGTTCAGCCAAAACTGTTACAGTTTACCTGAGGCTGAGGATGCAGAGAAACTACCCCTTTTAAAATTATGTCCCAGGGCTACTGGGTCTGGGTGCAAGACCTGGTCATCCCTCCACCATGTGCCTGACTGCCTGGAAACAAACCCTGAGCATCTGCCCCAAGGGGAGCACCAACCTGCTCCAGCCTGCTGCTGAAGAAGGGGACTGTCCCCACTGCCATCTGAGGTGGATGGGGCTGTACAGAGCTGCTGCCTTAACTGAGACAAACTTGGCTGCCTGGAACCTTGCTCCTAAAAAAGCTTGCTACCTCTGTGTGCCTCTGTCCCTGCCTTTTACTTTTTTACTGCAAAGTGACCTATTTCTTTTTTCCTAGTGGAGATGTCATCTTCAGATTCAAACTAAAAGTGATAACTAAGCACTCAAATGAAAAGTGATAATCAACACTGTACCTTGTCTGCTGCTGCTCTCAGACAGGGACAGTCCAGCATCCACTGCAGTGCATCCCACTTTGTGTGTCTCAGTGGAGCAGCAGGCTGGGTCTTGTCTGGGACCTGCCTGCAGCTGTGCAAGCTTCCCTAGCACATCTGCCTGACTCCAGGGCACCATGTCTCTCTGTGGTGTTTGGGTCATGCTTCTGCTATGGCTTTTTATGGTGAGGGGCATGGTCCCATCCCTTCAGGTTTGCAAGAATCAACCCCACATCTGTTCCAGGGCAGGAAAGGCTCTGGTCTAGCCCTGGTTAAGACCAAAAATGAAACCGACGTGGGATACAACTATGAACAACACAGTGTAACACTTTAAAGCAAGGGAAAATGTAATCTTTTTTTGTGTTAGACTGAACATCTAAAATAGTAAGTACCATTCAGCTCTCCAGAGCTCTAGCAGATGGATGAACTGGAAGTGTTTTTTTAAGCCAATGCACATCTCTCCAAGTAAAATGCCACTCTCCATTATTCTGAGTTGGAAGAATAATGAAAGAATCAATCAAATCCTCTTACACTGACAGAAAACAGACAAAAATCCATGAGTCCCTTTGAGGCTCTAAGAGGATTAAACTCCTCAGGCAGGAACTCTTCTATAAGGGTTTGTTTATGGTAGGAAAAAAGTTTGATAGATGTGTATGGTCAGTTCAAAACACCAGCCTGAAAAACCTTGTATGTTATCTGAAGTGAAACAACGCCATTCTTTATATCTGTGTTAGGATCAACAACCTGAAATGTTATTTTGATTCTGATACAAACAAGGCAAGAAACATCAGACAAATCCCTTTGGTGCTTAGAGCTCTTCACTTCCTTCCATATTCAGCCCATTTGTTTCTTTGGTAGCAGACTCCTCAAGGCTGGCATTTTAGCCACACGTACAGAAGCTGCTAATAAGTGATTAATGCAACCTGAGACCACTCAGGGAGCCTTGTGCAGTCCCACCCTGCTAGATCTGTGTGCAGTGATGGAGTTGAGGAGAACCAGGGGAGATCCCCTTCATCAGCAATGCCTTCTGAGGTGTCAGCACCCCACACGAGTCTGTATTAGTGCAAAAGCACTGCTGAATTCTTCCCCTCATCCACAGCGTAATTGCACCTGGACCTGCATCTGGTAACATTTCCAGGAGCACTGAAGAGATAACTAACTGCTTTTACACAGTGTGGAGTGGGGTTCCAATTTTGGCTAGAGAGAATTACAAATCAAGGAGCATCTGGTGTAATATAAAAATAAGTGTAGCATGAATGAGCCATTTCCTTGTATTTTGCTCAGGTGAGATAATGTTTTGGAGAATGTAAGGCACAGGGTAGAGTTTTCAGGATTTTCTGGATTGGGTTTCAGGCTATGTTCTCCTGATCAGAGACAACAAAAGTCCCATAATTTCACAGGTTGCAATATATTATTAAGGTTGTTTTAAGCATTGTGGGGAGCAATGATTTGTCTGTGCAGCTGGAACATGGTGGTGTTAACTACTGCAGCATCTTGTGTGACATTGGCAGGGATATACATGCTGGATACCTGGAATGCTGTAAAGCCCAGGGCTTACAGAGGTCCATCAGGGAGATGTTCTGGGTGTTATTCCCAGTATCACTTCCATTTAGGTATTCCTAACACATCTGGCTGCTGTACAGGACAAAGATACTAAAAAAAATCTTTGATCTGGTTTGAAGGGAAACACAGGAAATGCTGGGTATTTGCCAGAAGAAATCAGGTTAGAAAGTTCACCTGTTTTCTACCACCTTGCTTCTCATTTCTGCTGCTATCTCATTCACAGCACTGAGTCACAGATTGATTTGTGTTGGAAGGGACCCTTAAAGATCATCTCATCCAGCCTCACTGCCAAACCTCAAGGTTAGTTTGGGTCTCACAGCTGGCCTGAAAACCTCAGATGTTATGTGTCCTTCTGGGAAACTGATGTGATCTTTGAGTAAGGTCAGATGATTTCAATGCACTTTAATTTGCATTCTAAATTTTTTGCTCTGCTATAAATACAATAGCATTATATTTTTGGACATATCTGCATTCCTTGTTCAAGGCAGAGGGTATTGAGCACGAGCAGAGCATCTGGTAGCTGTTTATTAGAGGCCCACATGAGCTCCTTTTAAAAATGATGCACTGTAGAGGAATGAAAGCAGCAGATCTTTCTGCACATTAGCATTCTGGGCTGGTAAAAAACTGAGTACTATTTAAGGGTGTCACAGCAAAGCAAGAAAGAGAGAAAGTTGTTCATAGCTACCTAAACAATGATTACACAGTAAATGGATCTCTCAGAAAATACTGGAATGATTTCTAATGCTTGTGGTTTTCCTCTGCATGCAGCATGACAGATTTGCAGATGAATTAGACTGCAACAGTCAGCAGATGTGATTGTTTTCCAGAACCATTTTTTAAGATAACCCTACTGAATTCCTCTGATTTTTTCAAGCACCCTACCTCCAAAAGGAGCTTATATTGTTTCTTTTTTTTCCCACCACTCACAACATATTACAGATTTTGGTGTTTATTGACTTATAAATGAAATGAGACATAAGAGCATGTCGGTTTCATGACAGCTTGTTTCAGATAAGCAGGACTGAGCCTGTGTTTGCCCATGGGTATGTTCTGCATGCAGTTTTGCATCCTGTCTGTTTCTGTACTTGTGACTCTTTATAACTTCCATCGTTTTCATCATAGAATTGTAGAAAATGCTGAGTTAGAAGGGACCCATTAGGATCATCAAGCCCTGGTCCTGCACAGGATACCCCAAGAGTCACCCCATGTGCCTGAGAGCTTTGTCCAAACCCTTTTTGAGCTCTGTCAGACTTGGTTCTGTGACAACTTCCTTGGAAGCTTGTTTCAGTGCCCAACCACCCTCTGGGTGAAGATCCTTTTCCTAATATCCAGCCTAAACTTCCCCTGGCACAGCTTGAGACCATTCCCTTGGGCCCTGTCACTGGTGGCTAGAGATAAGAGGTCAGTGTCTGCTCCTCCTCTTCCCCTCATGACGAAGTTGTAGCTGCAGTGAGGTCTCCTCTCAGTCTCCTTTCCTTCAGGCTGAACAGTCCAAGTGACCTCAGCTGCTCCTCATGGTACCAGCTGTCTTACCAAAAAAAAAACCATAGAAGAATTTGCACCCAACTCTAACAAGGGTTCAGGTAATGCCAAGTGTGGGAAGATTCATGTACGAAAATAATTTCATGTAAGTGTGCATATGAGTGTTTCAGCACCAAACTTGATACCATGCAGCCAAGTGCTATAGCATAACTCAGGAGAGGTAGCTGTTATGATCTGACTGCTCTGGAAATAGAGCTCACAGTCCCTAATGTGCTTTGGCAACCACAGTAATGAACATCATGCTCGGGGGCTGCAGTCCAGCAAGAGTGAAGATTCAACATGAAGAATGCCAAGATTAGTCCCTGGAGTGGCCTGTCAATACTGGCAGGATGATGATCACGAGGGAATGTCAACAGCAAAGATCAGAGTAGGAGAATTCACAGGGGTGTCTGAGACACTAGTAGCCACTTTATGCTGTTTGTCTTGGAAAGAAAAGTCTTAGTCGAGCTGGTTGATGTTCCAATAAACTTTGGGCTCATTCATTCCCCCAGTTCACATATCTGTGGCTGAGATTTGCATCAGGAGAGTGGAGACCTGAAGTGATTAAGGAGTATTCAGACACAGCTGGAAGGAGATAAGTTTCCATGAATGCTTGAAGGAATGCAATATATGTACTCCTGAGGAAAGGATTAGCTGTCCCCAGGTTGAGAGAGTAATTCTGGGACTTGGTAGACTGACAGGGTCCAGGTCATAGATTAAAATCAAGTGAGGTCAGAAATTAATGCTAGTTTTCGGCTGGGTCATAAAACTAATTTGTTTAGATTATCCAGCCCTAGATGTTTTCAGTGTAAGACAATAAAAATAGGGGCATAACGTGCAGAAGGACTGTGCCCAGAGGCAATGCCCACAGCTCTGAATATGTGATCCCTGCCTTTCCGTGTGGTGGCGTTGTGAAAAGGGTATGTACAACATCACCTTTTGTCTGGATTTATCCTGAGTCTGGTTACTTGCTGCTATGGGAATCAAAATTAGTAACTCGGTCAGCTGTGTCTGCTTATTCTTTTCCATCTCCCTGGTCAATAATTTCATCTTACCTGCAGGTGAAAAATAGGAATTGCTGTGTCATTTATACTTGTCTTATGTTTTAAGTGTTTCTGCTAAGGAATAAAAAGTGAGCTTCTGCAGCAGAAATGCAATCTTATGTTTTCTAGGTAAATTAATCTAAAAAAAGAGGTTCATGGTTCCTCTGCAAGCCATCATACCTTGAATTTTTTCACTTATCCAAGACAGAGGAGGTAGGAAAAGTTGTAAATAAAGATATTTCTGAAGAAAGAACTTTTTACATAGTTCAAGAGCAACCACAGAAGGGCACAATGGACGCAACTTACTTGAGCATGCTGCAGCTTAAATGTCAAACTTTTTAGAAAGTAAGGTCATTATATTTCAGAACATTTGTGTGGATACAGCAAAAACATGACTGACAAACCCCTGAGTTGTGAGTGCTGGCATTTCCCATGAGTCATAATGATTTCAGGACACCTATGACAAGCATCCAGCAAAGTGCTTTCCTGTTGGCTTGAAGAAGCTGCTTCTCTGCCTCAAAAACACCATTTAAGATGGTGTAAGATATATTAGGAAAAGACTGAACGTCAGAACCTATGGGACAAACTACATAAAGACAACCAATAGAAAGGAATCATGGTGCATGACATTTCAGATGTGATTGTTTGCCTACATAGTTAAAAATATTACTGTTTTTAGCAGCGTCTAAGGGGCTTGATGGCACTAAACTGTTCTCCCTCCACCTAGATGCAATTGAAAATGTCTTCCCAAAATTAACCCTTGTGAAATTTTCATTTCATGCCCCTGAGCAGGATGTTAAGTCTTTAAGAAGTCTGCCCTGCCCTGACCGTGGTGTGAAATAGCTGCGTAGGCTCAAAGCACTGTTAAAAGGCTTGAAGTGCACTGGAAACTGTGCTCCCTTCTCCTGAGGCCCCCGACAGGAGAACAGTGTGACTGGGCTGTGCTCTGAGGTGAGGCACTATTAGTCATTCAGAGCAGCAGAGACTTATTCTGCCTTGCCATTGTGACTTCCCAGTACAAATCTCTCACCTCTGTCACTTGGTGGGAACTGCTAATCCAAGTGAAATATTAGGAGTTATTCTCATCTTGGTGTCAGAATTAGGTAACAGTATACTTTGTGTAGGGAAAGGGAAAAAATCTTCATGTGAGAAGTTTCTCTTCTCTCTTCTTCGCGAGAAGTTTGAGAAATACATCATGCATTGCAGGTTGTAAGTAGGTAACTGGGTTATTTGGAAGGTATTTTATGAGCATTTTATGTGCCTCTTTTTCTTCCCTCCAGACAAGTTAAGAGGTAACTTTTCCTTTCATTCTTCTTTTACTGCATCCTGTGTTTTCTGTTCCCAAGAGGCTTTTCTGGATGTGGAATAAAAGTGTACAGAAGCCTTGTCAGGATGGGTATCTTACACAGGTAATGTCATATGTTTATACAAAAATGACAGGGATACATCATTATGATAAAATACTCTTGTAGAGATCCCTTCATTTATTTAAGTCAAGGCCACGTTTCTCATTTTAAGGAAAAGTATGAACACCCTCAGTTGGACAAGGTCACACAACACCATAAACACTTCCTGACATCTTTCTGAACCCTGTGTGAAGAAACTCTTGTTAAGAAACAAATGCTCTTCCCCAGTGTGTTTTATAGCCTTGCTTAGAACACCTGCAATGGGGAGTGATTGCTCTGAGCACTGGGGTAAGGAAGGAAACATGGCAGAGTGAGCAGGAAAGGGGTGGGAATGGTGGAATGCAATTGTGGGAGTAATTAATTTTCTTTCTTGATGCTTGACTACAGAGTTTTTTGGTAAAATCAATGAAGCAGTTATATAAGTGATTGGGAAGCTAAATAACTTGGTGGAGAGCCTGCCAGTGAGCTGAGCCACTGGTTTGCAACGCCTCCAGTGCATTCACAAAGGAAGACATATAACAAATTATGTTTTTTCTAGGCTCTGAATCAATGCATGAAATTGAAAAAGTTCTCCTTCCTCATCTTCAGTCAGTACTTCATCTTCAGTACTAGCAAGAGCTGTGAAACATTCTCAGGACTGAAGACTGCCTTTTTCTCTTTCAGTTGTTTATCTCAGTCGTGAAGAGATAATGCCAAATTCATGGATATAGAAAACAGAAAGCTTGAAATATCCAGCCTGTCTGTTGGAATTTCACAGATTGTAGAAAACACGTTGTTCCCCATCAGTAGACTCAGGCACTTATATTTGAATCAAACCAGCTGAGATTGCTTCTTCTTTGTCTCCATGTTGTAATAGTGATGCTTTTTTGTTTTCAATTAATATTGCAAAGCTGAAGGAGGCACTGATTTCAGGACCCTCAAAAGGCACATGGACAGTGAAACAAAGAGATGTTCAGTATATCAATATTAACATAATGTTCAGTGATTCTGTGATCTGGAAATATTTCACAGCCAGAAAAACAGAACAACTTCAGGTGGGGGAGATCTGGGTCAGGAGAAGAAGCATGAGATGGCATTTCACAGGAGATTAACCAGCCCTGCATGTAGCTGTTGTTTTCACATGAAAGAACTGAATGAATCAGTCTCTGGGTGGCTCTGTAACTTTGACAGCTCTCACATATAGAACAGCTTAGGGGTAAATAGACAGAAAAGAAGAAAATTTTTAGAAAAAAATCGGGCCTTATCTATTAAAGTTATGTAAACAATGGAAATTTTTTGTTCCTCTGGAAGAGCTAATGAGAGCATTTCTTAAAAACTGCTGTAAGCCTCGAGTGCCTGGAGATATGCATATTGAGTTTTTACCCCTTCCCTCCCATCTGCCAGCTGCTCTGCTGTCATATTTTTTCCCTCCTCCAGTAAAACACAGAGCTGGGGAAACCACAAACTCTGAATTGTGTCACTGCACAGAAGAAGATTGATGGGGAGGTTAATAAGTTGACTGTGCAATTATAACTCTCACCATGTACAACCGATGATGGTTAATGTGGTTATTTCCCACTCCTCTGATTATTTTTCTGCCTGTTTGTCAAGTCAGCTGTGGAGCCAGGCTCTGCTCCCTGCCTTCCTGCTCCACAGTGGGCAGCCCCAGGAAACTTGGCTATCAGGCACTTTGCTGTGCTGGGTGTTTGTATAAACTCCGTGACTCCCAGTGCACCTTGGAAAGGCAACTGAAGTTCTGCTAACGAGAAAAGGATTAGATGAGATTTTTTTTTTATTGCTGTGCAATAAAAATTGCACATTTTCCAAATGTGAAAACAACTGTAAAATAATCAGGAATGGATTAAAGCTGAGGACAGTGAGTGATTTTTCCCCCATGTTTAAAAGCTATTTTTTGAATCACTTTTATTGTTAGCACACAGTCCTAAATGATATCACACTTATCACATTGTTCTCAGTAGAGCTAAACTCTGTGGTTTGAGTCTTAATGTGAGCCACGAGTAGATACCTTGACTGGTAGCAGTACCTAACTGTGAATTTTTAAATATACATTATAAATATTGGTCAATGGCATAAATTAATTAACACAGAAACTCCTTCACTTCCCTTCAAGCAAACACTCTTGCTACAGGTATAACTTTTTTCTAGAATATAGGCATGATGGTTGCAAAATTGCACTTGGAGCACTTCAAAGTAATGATTTTGGTACAGAACTGTTATCCAGATTGTCAATATTCCATCTGCTTTAATGATTGAGTACATCAAAGCATAAACTGCCCTTGATGCAGTTGATTGTAGGTTGCTTTTCAGAGAAGAAAGCTGTGGGCTTCAGCCTGTTCATTTAGAAATCACTTAAGAGCTCCTGACATGGAGATTGTTGGAGGAACTGAGGTACAAATTTCTGAGAAAGCAGCCTGCTACTGTTTGTTTCTGTGTAGACCATACTTGTAGAAAGAAATAAGGTGACATCAAAGAGTATTGTCAAATTTTGCCAAGGCTTTCTTCTCCAAATAGGGAAAATCTATGAAAGTTCTTAGCATTGGTTAGCTGCTTTGGCTGAAGTTATGGTATCAAGGCAATTTGCTTTTATTAACCCAGGCATCCCTGTTCCAAGGGATAATTACTAGGTGTTTGGCTTTAGAGGTCCTTCTTGTATGAGCAATTTTATCCTTTATGAACAAGAAACCCTGAAGATGGTTGTGAGGGAAAGCTGAATACAGTAACAGGTTGTGGAGTACAACAAGCAGACTGAGACCATAAATAATAGCTATGATCCACAGAAAACAGATGCTGCAATGAGAAATAACATTGCTGAACCTGTAAGGTCACCACATATAAAAAGGAACAAGCAGTGCAATTGCTGGGGTGACAATTGGCCAGCAAGCTTAGAAAAATAGTCTCATGCAGGGATTTACCTGCTACAGTAACAAGAGAAATTCCTCACTAAAGAATTGCTCATGGCAATGAGCTGATTTAACAGCAATGAGCTATTTAGCAAACTCTTTATCTGGTCAACATGGACTAGGCTTCATTAGCCAGTGATTTTTCTTGGGAACACAGTTATGCTAATGGAGATTTTGAGAGGGATAACGGAGAAAGTCATAGGTGTCTCTGTCGAGAAGCAGGAAGTTTGGGCCCGTGCTAAGGAGCAGTGATGTTGCCCTCATAACTTCAGTCTCCAAAACTGTTATGCACTTAACACCTTCTACTCACTTCAAATTGTCATTACAGAGGTGGTGAGAATTAGAAAATCAGTTCAGCTGGGCTATTAGCAAGAATTAAATATTTAGAGGACCAAAAGAAGTGAACCCATCCAGCACAGAAAAAAAAGCTGTTAAAGAGAGGACAGCTATTAATGAACTGTTTAAACCAGCCAAAGCTTCCTTATTTAGTGCCTGAAATACCACTGTAAATATGAAATTAATTTAAATGCTTCAGATGTCGTCACTTCCATGTCTTCATCTCCTACAGTATCAGCACTTGCCTAGGTGAGCTGAAGGGTTTGACTTTCCATGCATAGCATAAAAGTGATATTTGTGGGGATTAAAAAGGAGTAATACATTTGGAATGAGAGCTCAGTTACTGGTAGAATCATCTCTGGGTGTAACATTTCAGAGCACTCATTGCTTTCTCTCTTCAGACCCACTATTCAGTGATACAACTTTGTGGAATTTACTTGTCTATCTGTCTTATTTTCTATTTCAGACTATGGCACTTTACTGATAAAACATTGCCCTACAAACCCATTCACTGGGTCATTTTACAATGAAACACATTATTTTTTATCTCATTACAATTAAACACTTTCATGTTTTGATGCCTTTTTTGTTAGTAAAGAGTCTTTAGTCATTTTAGTCTTCTAAAATGTATTAGTCAGGATATTCTAGCTAAATTTGCCATCCTCTAAAAATGAGGCTTATCCAGCAACAGTGCCCCTAAGAATCTCTAGTTTTTATTAAGGACCAGGTAAAAGCAGCCTGCAAAAAGCAAGTCTGTATTTACAAAGAATCTGTATGTTGCACTGTACTGTTTGAGTGTGGTTCATCTGGGGATTGCTGTGTGATTACAAGTTCTGCTCTTCCATCTGAGATTTACTTTAAAGATAGTATTTACTGGAACAAAACCAGCTCCTTTGAGAACAGTCTTGAGACCTTCATTCATGCAGTTTACAGCCCAGTGTGAATCATGGCATGAGTGCATATATAAACCTGGGCAATATATTTACTCTTTCCAAGGTGAAGTTGATTAGCCAGTCCCCAAAAAGTTAACCTCCTTTTGATGCAGGGCTTGTAGCACTGAGGTGTGCCCTTGTAGCATCTCGTAGGACTGCCTGTGCTTGCACACAAATAACTTAGGGTATCCTCAGTCTTGGCTTCCCCTCATCTTGGGGCAACTGAGTGGGAGCTTAGCAGTGAGTTTTGTCTCCTGCTCTACCTCAGCATGCACTCATTTTACAGCCTCAGAAAACCCTTGTGTTGTTTTGGTGACAACTCAGACTAGTTACAGGGCTAAGAGCTAAGCTCTGGAAAACACCACCAGAGAATCTGATTAGTTTCTTGGCTGTACAGTTGATTAAGCAGTAGGCTCCAGACATGTCATTCAAGGTGTAACACTGTTGTCTGTTTGTCTGTGTGCCAGCCAAGACACCACAGTGTGTCTGAGCCCTCCAGACAGGACTGATGGATGTGGCATAGTGCCCACAGGAGAGCCTTGACCTCCTGCCTTAGGTGCAAGAAGTCAGGTGGACACCAACATACAATTTATCTACAGTGCAGTCACCCAACTGTGAGGAGGATGCCTTAGACCATTTTAAGAGTGAAAATGGAATCACTGAGTTTAGGACAAGAATAATTTCTTCTGTCTTCTATTCCCTCATACCTGGGCGGATGATGCACCTTGAAACCCTTTGGCAGTATTGTCAATATTTTTCCTGTAGTTATGGGGACGAGGCAACTACCTTAGATTGTATAAATCTACTTGAAGGCAACTAAATGTGAGAAGAACCTACTCAATCTCCTTTTGTTTTTCTTTCATCTGAAAAATGTGGACACTTTTTCCTCCTTTTACCATCATTAACTCCCTACACAATTCATGTTCTGAATCCCTCCAGTCAGAGGTTTATTCTTGTCCCTTTATGCAGGTAGAAGACACAGCATAGTGGTGGCCTACACCTACTGTGTCTGGACATTCAGAAGTTAACCACATCTGGCTGGGGAGAGATGCTGGCACCATTTGTTAAAATATAGGAATTTGAATCTCATCAAAATATCACACCGGTAATAAAAAAAATCACACTCCTTCTAAAAAAAATTAAACCCTTTTTATTTGTATATTTATTTTTATATATAAAAGAAATACAAAAACAACCCCACAAACAATGCTGATTATGGCAATTCAGTTTTGTCAGCCCCCTCTGCTTGGGCTGCTGCCTCAGATCCACCGGGAGTGAGCAAAGTCCTCCGGTTGTAATGTCCTTTTATGATTCCAGAGTTATTGTTCTCATTAAGAATTTGTTTCTGTTTTTGCCTGTTAAGAGACTGTACAAGTCCTAATACAACAGCTGCTAATGAATACTGTCCAGTCAGTTTTCTTGGTTGTAGGATTAGAGGATTTGGTTGAACTCTTCCTAGAAGAAAATATGTTTTGATTTTTCCTTCCTGTTCACTGATACCTTTGACATAAATTTCTCCCCGGTAGTCGAAGGCAAATCCCCGGTCCTTCAGGATCAGATACGTTTCTTCAGGCACTTGTATTCTGTCACTAACACCTGTGCTGTCCATTCGACTTGCTAAATTCACTGTTTTGCCCCAGATATCATACTGGGGTTTCTTAGCACCGATAACTCCTGCTACGACAGAGCCATGGCTAATCCCTAATTAAAAAAATAAAAAGGAAAAAATAAAAAGAGAAGATAAACTGTATACAATAACGACTAAAATCCATATTTGCACTTAAGAACCAGATGAAGCCTGGTTCAGATACACTTATCTCCAGGCTTAAGAAAGAGGTGCATATATAAAGAAATATATATTTTTTTTAAACAGAAAAAAAAATCTGGAAAAGCTAGAAAACTTGAAACGTGATATCAGCATGTTTTTTTTGTGGGACTCCCATGTCAGTGGAATCACAATACTTATGTGTCATCTGTATTCTGCACATTATTGCCAAAACTCCTGAAAACTTTTTGTCAGATAGTAGGAAAGATTTCTGGAACTACACTTGTTAGTGCTATACAGTCAAGAAATTGCATTCTTGTGTTCTGTGAAGGGAAAATGTTAAAGCATTCTGTGAAGTTATTCAAAGACTGCATTTTGTAAGATTGTTGCATAAAAAGAGAAGCAATAGCTTTTTATTTTTTCTAGAACAGTGATTTAAGAATAGTTTTAGTAGAGTGTAAGATACCTTTTGGAAAAGAATTTTAGTTTTTTAGGGGTTTTTTTCCTTTTATTCTTTTTTTTTAATTGGTGATAGAAATATTATCAAATACTCTTGCATTCATGCTCTATTAAATCTTTGCATGTGATCCACAGTTACTAAGTGTTGATGCCTGTTCCTTGAGGAATCTTGGGAAATAGGAGTTTTGTGTTCAAAACTGTTAGGAAGTGCAGATCAGATAGTGATGCTGTGACCCTCCATCATGTGACTGATGAATATACTTCAGTTTTTCTATGGCAGTGTTATCTAGAAAAGACATCTTCCTTCCAGGTGTTTGTTTTGTTTTGGCCAGTGATTCAGTCAGCATGAGAAGTCATCAAATTTACTCCTGCTGTGTGCATTTTCCGTCCCATCCCACTAGCCATACAGGATATTCCATCCAGAACAGTAGCTTACCCATCACAGCAATTCAGAGCTGCTGCCACTGGTCAGGTCAGAGATGGAATTGAATTTTTGTGCAAAACAGAAGTACCACACTCAGGGCTTAGGAGAAACTACTTTTGTCTCTTTACTGAAGAAGACTATTATACAGGGAGATTAATTAGAGACTGTGTGAGTATCAGTCTTGGGGTTGGATCTAGGTTGTCCTGTTCACTTTCTGTGTTATATCTATGGGTTCTTAGTACCAGACTTACTAAGGACAGTAAATTAATTACATACCCCATTCACAATTCACTGAAACTTTGAACTGCAATCCCCAAGTCAGGGCCTATATTCTGCAAATGGAGGATACAGCATTTGAACTCTCCTAAATTGTGCATGTCCTTGCAATGTTCCTGGAGTGCACTCAGTGGAGTCACATCCTTGCAGACAAAACCCCATTTTAAGTGTTGTGTTTGAACCATGCTTACCAATACGGAGTTCAAAGTTGTTGAAGGAGTGCTTGTTGATCTCCTGTATGCTTTCATTCAGAGCTATGGAGAAGTCGGCCAGGGCACACAAATGTCCCCATTTGTCTTCACATTGCTGAGGAAAACGTTATACACCAATATGTTAATAAAGTTTTGCATTTACCCAGCTGCCACCCATCCCTGCAAGTACCAAGTGTTTGCTTTTGGAATCTAGCCTCAACATTCTAGATGAAAGAGAGGTACACTGCTGTTAATGGTAATGCTTCCCATTATGTTATGCTTGTATAACCGTGTAGAGAGCAGCTTAAAGGGCCAGAGAAAGTACCAATCTGACAGGCAACCATGAGAATTAACAAGGCATGTGAAAAATGTCTAAGGCTGAGAAAGAAAGTATAGAGAGGATTGAGATTGCTCAGACTCAAGGGTCAAAATCTAGTGAGAACAAGGGATGACCCACATAAGCAAGAAATAGAGTGAAAGTAGTGAAGGATGTGTAATTCTCCTTTGCTGAAACTTTCACCCAGGAAAAGCATCAATTCAAGGGCTCTCAGAGATGTAATGATGACAGGAACAACAGGGCAAGCCAGGCAATCTGGGGTTGGTTAAGGGAGAGAGAAAAGACTCTTCTGTGCTCATTAATTGCCTTTGGTTTGGGCAGGCAAGTCACTCCCTGTCCCTTCCCTTCCATTTCCATTCCTACAAAGCAGTCGATATACAGATGAGGACCAGCAGTAGGTTTTAGTCTTCCCAGAACACCAACAGAACAGTTGATGGGGCAAGGACTGTCAAGGGAGGCAGTGGAGTAAGGAACAGCTGTGGGTTTGGCCCAATGATTGTAGGATGTCTTCTCATCTGTTCTGAAGCAAGGTAATTCCTTCTTCAAATTTCCAGTTCATAGTACAAAGGATTTTGAGTCTCTCCCTGGGTCATACAGTCCAGCCCTTTGCAGTTTTCATCATCCTGTGTGTTTAATACTGAACATGAACATCTCCTTGGCATCACACTGTTCTCTTCACACCATGCTTGGTCCTTATCCTTAACTCTCTCTGTTCACAGCATGCCAACCTCCCTCAACAGCCTGCACCTCTTAGGTGCTGACAAGATGACAGACATGTACGTATGACAAGTATATTTAAAACATCCGTTAAAATTCCATTAAGCTATTATAGTTCAAGAAAACCGATGAGTTAATCAGTCTTGGAAAGGCAGTGAAGCTTTTCTCCTTTTGAATCTTTACCCCCATCAAGAGTCAAAGGAAGTGATTAGGAGCTGTGTAGCTATAACCAACTATCTCCCTGGTGTTCTATTCTTCTTTGCTCGTGTCTACACAGAAGCATTTTGACCGTCAAAAATCCCATGCATATCTAGTTTTATGGATTTCTAGATGTCAGCATCACTTGTTACTCTGTAGGTGGGAGATGCTCATCTAGTTACACTCCATGTGTTTTATAATGTATTCTTAACAAACAATGGAAATTTTCTGTTTTATAAAGCTCATGATAATCTGGCCTCTGCTTTTCAGAAGCTGTGATCAATGTGGGCAAATCTGATTCCCAGTGACCAATCAGGGGCAGCACACACCTTTTGTGCTGCTCTTCCTGCGGACTGCCACGAGTTGCCAAAAAAACATATTTCAGCAACAGATGACTTCTCCTTGGATGTATTTTAGAGCCTCATCTAATTTGTTTCCAGGCAAATTCTTGGGTGGAATTATGAATGGATTTCTCTCATCTGACTTATGTGAGGTTTATGGGTGTGACTATGCGTGTGTCCTCTATGACTGTTTATCCCCTCAGCTTGGTTTGCTTGTTCTTCCGTTGAACTGATGATCTGCTTTCTTTTTGATGTGTAGTTAACATGCTGCCTGTAGACATACTGTATCAAAAAAGAATATAAATGCAGCATTACACTTGTATAAGCATGCTGTCAGTTAATAGATCCTCTCTCTCCATCAATTATTGGAGGTTATCAGTCATGTTCCTGTCTGAGTTACTGAGGTGGCTTTAGAGTATGTCTGAAGATATAGATAGACCTGATCTAGATTCACACTGGTGTGACTGAAAGGAATTTTTTTTTCTCCTATAAACCTCAGTTTGAGGAAAGAATCCATATGGTTCTTGTTCCAAGCACAAGATGGCATTTCAATTCATCAAGAAGTACAACTGCTGTCTGCCAGAAGCCCCAAATGTCTATTTTATTTTAGCAAAACAAGTTTTATGAACAACATAAAGATAACACTTATATTTTTGAATATGAATGGTCAGAATAATCACAAGCTTTGCTTCTTAAAGAAAATTATCCTCTTACCTGTTTTTCGGGTGATAATCCTGACACGGCCATGTATGTGCTGCCAATTGTTTTAATTTTTTCAATATCTTGAAATCTCTCTTCACCTAGTAACTAATACATATGTAAAAAAAAATACTATTATTTCTATAATTCCTAAACACAAAATGCTTCTAAAGATGTGAGAATGTATCTTTACACCCTCCAGTCAGTTATGGCACACAATTTATTCTGGGTTCTGGGGAACACTGATCTGGAACTCTGGAATGTCATCTACTCACTGAGTGCATGCAAGCTAAATTGTGCTGTTTGGTAAATTCCACAGTGGATACTATAAGACATGCATACTCCAGCCTAAGAGAAATGCATCCAAGTCCTGCATTTCCTGACGTATGATCACTGAATATTAGTGGAGACAAACTCTCTGTGTATGTATGTGTGAATAGAAGACTTGATCACTTAAAAGTGTTCCTAAAACTCTACTGGAGGAACTCAGTTTGCAAATTAAGTGCTGCTACAGCAACAATTAAGGTGACCAGTATTCAAGACCAGGCTGTTTGGGGCTCTGAACAACCTGGTCCAGTGGAAGGTGTCCCTGACCAAGGCAGGGGGTTGGAACGAGATGATCTTCCAACCCAAACCATTCTATAATTCTATGATCTTACACAGTCAATGGATGGAGGTAGATGCCTCCAAAGAAATCCTGTAAGAGACCAAGTCCTCTTATATCCCCTTCTTCCCTCTACTCAGTGTCAGACTGGACACCAGCATGTCCATTGGATCATTCAGTCTATACATTTGTTATGTATTTTCCCCTTCTAACAAAAATTCCAAGAACCAATGGGAAATGTTAAATCCCTGTATCTATTTGGGATTTGCTATAGCTATGGGTGTTAAGTAGGTATAAAGAACTTGTCAGATTGAGATTCTGGAAGAGGAAGAATAAATTTAGTTGAGTGACTAAAGCACTGAATGAAGTGCGAGTGAAAGTTTGGTCCCTATTCCAAGTCCATATTTATGGTTTAACTTAAGACTTTCCATGAAATAGAAACCAGAGCCTTACATTCCTTGAAAGACCTTAGCAGAGTTCAGGATCTGGATTCTATCAGTGACAACAGAGTGTGGGATATGGGCATTAATCATCTCATTACAGGAGAATGTTTGTTGCTGGTGTTAATGCCAAATAACCTGTGAAACTTTGTCATAAGCTGTATGGTATCTAATAAATTTAGGGATCAATACGGTTACAAACCCATGGGAGGAAAAAAGCACTTCACCAACAAAAGGAATTTCAAACTTTCAATTCTAAATGCTCAATTTAGTTGGGGTTTAAATGGAAAAAAGTCTTTTCGTGGTCAGGCAAAAATGTAATGAAATATTTTCCCCTTTCTTTTTCTACGCTGTTGCACATTCTTTTTTCCATCTTGTGGGCTGGAATTTCCTGTCCACTAAAGGGATTTTATTTCATTCAAAGGGAGAAACATACCAAAGGCATAACATGAAATATCCCCTGCCACTGAAGTGAGCCCAGCGCAGGTCAGCCGGAGCGCGGGGGCCTGGGAAGCGCTGCTGTTGGTGTGCAGATATCACACCATCTGTCTCTAATGGGAGCCTGCACAGCTTTGCAGGGAGGGAATACAAAGCCATATGGTTAATGGCTCCTGTCCAAGCCAGGAAAGTCCAAAGACTTGACCTGCTTCTCATTTTTCATCAAACTGCCAGAACAGCCCATTGTGTACCTTTCCCTCTTACAAGGGCAGCTCTTCTAACTGCTCTCTTAAAGAAAAAGATCTCTTCTTTTAGCTCTGCCTCTGTGAGCAGTCTGAGAGAAGCATGTGTGGGCAAGGGGAGAAAATGGTCTTGCTTGAAAACAGTACATATTTTCATTTCCAGATGGTTGCTGGAAGCAACAGCAAACAGCACACTTATTTAAAATTTATAATAAATATCTAAAATTATTCTTTCTAGGAAAGAAAAAAAACATTGGCTCTGATGCAATTTAGAAAAAAGTGATCCCAAGTTATGGGTTTTTTCCTCATTCATTGTTGCTTCCAAATCTCCTGTTTGTTTCTTTTTTCCCCCTGCTTTATATGGCCTGTTCAATAGCGTCTTTCCTTCTTCAAACAATGGTCTATTTACTAATTACTTTCTTCACGGTATGACAGGGTGATGGATTTTGATACTGGGGAAAGATATTCCAGCTCAGTCCTAAATCAGCTGCCATTTGTTAAAACATTTTAAATAGGCTGCTAATTTAACGTGATAGTCCAGGGACACATTTTCAAACACTAGAATGTGGTTTGTATCTAAAAAGGAACTAATGGCTTGATGCTGCAATTCATGTACAGCCAAGGTTGTGTGAGGTCAGACCCTGTGATCACATGTACAAAATTGTACAAAAATGAATATTGCAGGACATGGCACCTGTGAAGTAATCAAAGAATCTGAAAGCAGGATCCAGTGTTCTGTTGAAACCTCTGCTTGTGGCAACATAATATGTTAATATCTGTTGTGATATACACAATGTGAATCATTGCAGGATAAATAAAATGCAAGAAAATAAAAGAATCTCCGAACAAGAAAGCTCTTCTGAAACCACAAATCCCAACTGTAACATTAACATACATAAATGACAGATTTAAAAGCCTAGAAAGAATATTACATTAAAAAAAAAAATCCTTCAAGACTCATAATATCTGCAGAAATGTTATAATGTTAAGTTTTTGGTCTAACATCTCTAAGAAAGGGAGTTTAGCCTTGTATGTGTCTTAGAACTACAGTCATATAAAAAGCAAATAATTATTAAAAGTAGGTTTTCAGTGTTCATATTTGTTTCTTTTTGCCAGTCCAGAAACTAGCACCTCTTGTTCTGCCTCAACCGGCAGGAAGACGGAATAATTTGTAAGTCAAAAAATTTGAGAACCATGAGGGAAAAAGAACAACTGAGTGAAGACTGTATTTTGACAATAGTCAACCACCTATTCTGCAAAACTGACTTTTGGACCGCATTCTCCCACTCCCTAAGAAAGACCCAGTCACAATCTGACTCCTCTGTGGGCACCTACCCCATGCAGCTGTCAGTGACAGGTTCTGTTCCAACAGTCACTATTTATTTACTATTTTTTTGTAACTGACTTTGTCTCCCTAACATAGATCTATTACATGGAAAGCAAAGTAACAGATCCAGACTGTAACCTTGCTGTGCTGCATTAACAAGGAAAACCCTCTAAAAAGAAGAAATAACCCAGATTTCCTTCTCGTGTACCTATCACATTTTCCAAACCAGGTCAATTTGTATTTTTACCATGGCCTGCATTCAGAAGCATCATTTTGGCCCCATAGACAGATCATCTCTAATACTATTATCTCTGTAAGGAAAAGAGGTAATTCACAGTGTAGAATGTGATCTGAGCTTAGGAACTCAATTCAGGTGTCTAAACATATATGTCCAATGTGACCTAGAGTACTCTTGCCTTGAAAAGCTGCATTGGCTTGCTCCAGAGCATAACTTTTCTGACAATGCAGTATGGGAGCTGACAATCCCGTGTGGGTGTCCCAAATCACCTAGGATGTATCAAATGGCATCAGGTGCCAATGTCTACACTCCTGTGCTAAGATTTTACATTAGGGTATCTCTCCAGAGGTGTTCACTTGATGCTGAGAAGCAGAGCCTCCCCATGGGTAGCAGAGCTGTTCTGCTCTCATGCTGCACATCTGCATTTTGCTCCTGGGGCTGTATTGGAACAGCAGGCAATCTTGGCAAGGAACTTACGGAAAAACAGAAGAAATAGTGACATTTTTTAGTGTCAATCAACAGTTACATGGAAACATTGCTAGCCCTGAAACATTGCACCTGGAATGATTTCTGGTTCCTTTTCCATGGATAAGGTTACTCCTTTCAGTTGTTCTGTCTGGCATATCACCTTTCAGATTGTTTAGACAGAGTAAACTAATGACACAACCATGCTGCAAGTAGGTTAGCAGTCAGCAGGGGATCTCATAATTTCATTTGCTGTCTGTACCAAGAACATATCTATTCTTCAACTAAACATGTCTGGGACATAATACAGTCTCTAATTAGGTCCTTTATTAATTACAGAGCAGGTGTTAGGGGCCTGAAAGTAATATTGTGTTAGGGTTTTGATTAAAACCTTGTCTTCAGTAATTGCCACAGCAGCAAAGGAATTTTGTTTTGAAGATTACATGAATGTGCATGACAAAATATCTTAATGCGAAGACTATTGCTATGAATTAATTTAAGTTTGGATGGTAATCATTTTAATCAGATCTGGAAATAAAAACAAAACTATTAATCAAGAAGCATGCTGACAGCTGTGCTAGATCCTGGAGGTAAGAAGCAGGCATTTATACCCATGGGGAATGCAGTGCAGGACCTTAGCAGGTGACAGACTTCTTCTCGTGAGGGAGAAATTTTGTTCTCTGTTAAAATGCACAGGGGAGTATTCCCTCTGAATTCTTCTATTTCCCACTCATAGTTTTAGTATCTCACCAGTTATATGGATAAACTCTCAATTTCAGTGTCAGTAATCTTACCCTTGGTACAATCTTTATGAGCAACCACTCATTCCCCATGCAGGTGCCCAGGATGGAAGTCATGGACCAATGATGCCATATTTTCTCCTTCCCTTTTCTACCTGGACCATTGCAGTCTGGTGCAGAGGTCCAATCTCATTGATAGGCAGAGGTTCCAATTCTATTTTTACCACTCAGGGAGCTCAGGAGGGCTACACACACCTGAAAACTGCCTGCAGTATAGAAGTTAAAATTCTCTCTGCTAGGTAATTTTGGCAGTATTTTTTCATCCTTCCTGGTTTTGAAATTTTTTTAAAGCTCTTCATTGCCCTGTGCTTTATCTCCTTTCTTAATTCTTCTTGGGCTCATTGCAGGACATAATACCACCTGTCTAAGCTTACTTACAAACTACTTTGCAGAGTATGCAAATTTATCCTGACTTCCTCTTCAGTTACCAGGTTTTCTTTGCTTCCACCTAGCAATAGCTACACTGGGGATCTGACTTCTCCTTTTTATCTTCTCCCCTCCTCAGCTCCTTGTCTGAAATTAACTGGACAAAATACCTAAATAAATTATTTTTCTTTTCTGTGTCCTTTCCTTGTCCTTTCCATTAAAAAAAAAATCTATCCCTTCACTTCTGAATTCCTTGATGAAACAAGCAGCTGAACTCCATTTATATCTTTATAAAATTCCTAACCAGACAAATCTCCTCAGTTAATATGTCACCACCACCTTTCATTCTCTACCTAACATTTGCTTCTGAGCTGTGTCCTTCACATTTAACTGGACACTGTTTTATCCTTTAATATTCATTGAGTCCATTCAACCAACACCTTTAAAGCAACATCTTTACCTGTTTGTATTTAGACCACTATTTTCCAGAAGAGTTGCAGATATATTCATATTTCTTTCTTCTACAGAACCGGAAGTATTTTCTACTTTCAGATACTCTGGTGCAGATTTGTGCTTTTTTGGATGTTTATACTTGAGTATTGTTTTCAGTCTCTATCTCATTACATCATACAGACCAATGTTTGGCAGGATGAAGGGCAAAAGAGCAAACCAGACAATTGTAATATGAGCAAAAAAAACCCAAAGTCAGAGAACTATTGGAAGCAAAATGATTGCCAAATCTGATAATTTAGGATGACATATTTGCCATTTGTAAACTCATAGTTTAAACACTTTCAGGTTTCCTCTAGTAGCTAGTATTACCTCATCAAAGTCTGCAATGATTTCATTCAGTAAGCGCAGACATTCTACTCCTTGGTTATTCATCTCAGTCTGGGAATAAAAGTCAGCAAATCCAGGAATAGAAGCAAACATCACACCAACAGCATCATAGGACTGGGAGTATAATTCCTAAAAAAACAATGAGGAAAAATGAAGTGTTAACATAAGGCAGAGAATGAAATTGGCAGCAATTAAAATAGTTCTCTTAACTTTTGCATGCATAATACCTTAACATCTGATGTTGGCATTAGTATATTAAGGGTTAGCCAGGTTCAACAGGAGATAGCTGACAGCTTTTAATGTTTTTATATATGCAGGGTTTTCCCTTTCTTGGAATGCCTGCTCTTTCTGCTTCTCAGGTCAAGAAGCTACACCAGCAAAAGTGAAATAGAAATTTTGCTTTTCATTTATGTGGGGAATGACTTGAAGACATGAAGGAGTCATTTCCATGTACAAATACCAGTTATCACATTTTCTGGTGGATAATTTGTACTCAACACTACTGCAGCTCTTTACGAGTTTGTTTATTCACAAGTTTTCAGAAAACCCTTACTCTCTGGTGAACTCTGGTTCTCCTAAGGTGGCTGTGGAGCTCTTTGGTTGCCTGGCTCTGGGAGATGTTCCTGCTCTGAGGGTGCAAAAGGAGGGAGAAACAGAAGTGGGAGTGATAATAGAGTTACTGGGGAGGACAGAAAGAAGCTTATAAGAGATCAGTCACAGAAGGCTATTAAGATAAAGTATGCTTTATGCTGAAATAAGCTCTCACTTACATTATTCATATAATTCACTCTGGTACTGAATGACAGATTTATTTATGAAGGGGCTTGTGCCATTACATATATAAAAATGTAGACAGTTTTTGTCTGAACTAAAGCTAATTTTTAGGAAAAAAACTAATTTCAACTTTAAAGATTGCAAGGAGTGCTACCACAACTCCTGGTATGCTTTTCTTGTGGCTAATATACCACATCATATGTATCTCCTTTGATTTTTTTTTTCCTGGCTTCAGCTTCTGTAGTTTTACCTAATGGTGGACACTTCCACTTCTGTTTATGAGCCTTTCTTATGTTGTTATGACCTGAAGTACTTTTCTCTCAAAGTTAGTGGCTTTAAGAAATTTTAATGCTTTGGTTTCGTGATAAAAAGAATTAATGCTGGCTGCCAGACACGT
Organism: Promerops cafer; assembly: GCA_013398275.1. Taxonomy (NCBI): domain Eukaryota; kingdom Metazoa; phylum Chordata; class Aves; order Passeriformes; family Nectariniidae; genus Promerops; species Promerops cafer. The sequence goes on from VZSE01014922.1 coordinate 8,308,912, forward strand.
GACATGAACAATTCTTTCTTCATCCTGCTTCTCCCTAGAAAAGCATCCTGAACCTCTGCTCTGCTCTTTGATATGCTGCTAATGCTTCTACTTATCCAGGCTCTTTTACAATGTGTCTTAGAGTAAAACTGGGGAAATTCTTCTAGTGTCCAAAGCCACAAAGATTTGATTGAGAAAATATGATTGATTCCCTTCCTGCCCTTACCCTTTCTTTCTTTCACTGAAGAGCATCTTCAGGGTTGTGGAAGCCATACTCTAAGGACACTCTTATTCCCTTTTGTGGGTATAGAAAAAGGTAATACACACATTAGTTCGTGGATACTTATGAAAGATTTAACAATGTGTGCTAGGAGAAGTGCGAATACACTCAGCCATCCTCGTGCCTTGGATCATGAAGATAGAAAACAACTGCCTGAGCCTTCAGTTGCTCCATCTTTCTATTTTTGGTAAGAAGCATAAGGACAGAAATAATACATCCATAAGAAAATGCTACAGTACACATTTGGGAATTCATTTTTTTGAGAGCAGAGAAATTAACTTAATGGCCAGACATGAACTGCAGGATTGATTGCACTGAAATCTGGTAGACCTTACTGTCTGCCAGCTCATGCATAAATCATCCCCAAGTATAGTCACTCTGGAAATTGCCTTACAAAAAGCAGGGGTGGTGGAATTTAATTCAGTGGCAAATTATTGAAGCATCAGCAGTGATCCATGGGGCATCTGCTTGCTTCTGAAGATTATTATGCATGTGACCATACGTGAATGAAAGTGTAAGATGGGAAACTTGTTCCCTGAAAATCCATAATGCAGATATGCCAGAACACACTCTTGGCTGGTATTGAGGTCTGCTCCATTTGCAATGAAACATTTTAACCTGGTTGCTTTCACACTCACATTTTCTCATGTGCATAGCAGGGTTTCTACGGCACTTCCATACCCACAGAGTTTAAAATTTCTCAAGAGTGATTTCTAAAGTGCCTTTTCTTGTAGCTTCTCACTGTGTCATCCTTCCCTAGGTGATACTTGAAATCAGAACACAATGATTCCTCATTGTGCAGTCTAATTCGTCTGCCTACATCCATTTCCAAAATGTACAACAGAAAATTGGAGCCTTAATTCCTTTTTGCTGCAAAATCAGTAGATACGTCAGTGCTGGTAAGGTACATCTTGCAACATTCCTTCCCATTATAAAAGATAATTCCAACATTGCATGAAAAAATTCCAATTTCATCATACAGTACCTTAATATGTATATAATAGTATAATATGCATTTACTTGGTTTCAAATAAGGAGTAAGTGATTTACTTCTGCTTTCAGAAATAAATTCTGGAATTTCCTTTATCCATCTTCAAACTTCATTCTAGGAATATTCAGAGACTTCATTATCATGCTTTTCTTTGTGTACTGCAAACACTTTTTAGGAACATAGCCACAAACTATGTCTCTGAAATGAGTGTTTTGTTATCTGCCACAAACAGGCAATTCAGGGGCAATATGAAATGATAAAAATATTCTCTTGTGTCTGAAGATATGAAAGCCTCAGGTCTGTTGCAGCTTGTTCCTTCCATAGTCACTGTCAGTGCTCTAATAATACTTCTGCAACACTGGGCAATCATAAACTTGCACAGACATTCTGTTAAATTCACATATCTTTTTTATGAATAGTAGATTTTCATAGACTCGAATACTAGATTTTCATAGACTCATAGATTGGAATAGACTTCTGAATTCATTTAATACAGTTTGCTTTCAAAGCAGGACCAATTAGATAAGTCTTTCACAGCCCTTTTGGTTTGAGGGTTGAGCCCTGCCCTTTCACAGAATCACAAAACCACAGAATCACAGAGTTGCTGGGGTTGGAAGGGACCTCTGGAGGTCATCCAGGGAGGGTCACCTAGGGCAAGGTACACAGGAATGCATCCAGATGGGTTCAGAATGTCTCCAGAGAGGGAGACTCTATGACCACTGTGAGCAGCCAGTTCCAGGGCTCTGCCACCCTCTATGTAAAGCAGTTCATCCTCATGTTGAGATGGAACATCTTGTGTTTTAATTTATGGCCACTGGTCCTTGTCCTGTCCCTGGGCACCACTGAAAAGAGCCTGCCACCATCCTCTTGGTACCTGCCTTGGAGACATTTAAATGCACTAATGAGATCCCTTCTCAGTCTTCTCAAGTCTCTCCTCATAAGAGAGATGTTCCAGGCCCCTAATAATATCTTATTTATAAACACTCATTAGGTACTTGATTACAACAATGAGATGCTCTTTCAGTCTTTTATTCTTGAAGTTGTATGATCCCAGGTCTCTCAGCCTCTCCTCATGCGTTATGTACCCCGATCCCATAATCTTCTTGGTGAATTATTGCTAGAATTTTTCTATGTGTGGCCCATATGTTTCCTACAGGTGAGTCTGAACATGGAAACATTACTCCAGATGTGGTCCTAGAACCTTTACTTCAAAACATGGTTATTTTTCAATGTTGATCAGATACCAAATATTGGCAGTGTTTGTGCAATGAATCCTATAGGGAAATAAGTTTCAACATTTTCCTACCAGATCTACTTTTCTTTTACTAATTAGACAAAAATATCAGAAAACTGACACATACTTCATTATCCCGATCCTTCTCCAGGAAGTGACGGGCAACATGACTGGGTAAAATATTCCGTAGCATGTTTTCATTGTGCTCCCTTAGCTCCTTCATCTCATTGATTTCTTCTTTTGCTTGAACACGCCACAGAAAATCCAGCCTTGCTGTGTATTCAAGCTGTAGTTTCAGGAAGAAAAAAGAGGCAAAAATAAAACCTGACAAGATAAGAGTAGAGATTGTATTGCCATCCTGGCAGGCTGCTCCTGCCATGTAACCACCTTCAGTGCTGCTGAAGATCTCTGAAACAATTTGATTTTCTTGCCAGAAAAAGAGATTATTTCTTTGCCTTATGTACAGTGAGACTCTCAAAGTAATCTTGAGCAAAATAATGTTTGTCATATTACTGCTATGGTCAGTGGATATAAACTGTCACCAAATTATTTTCCCTTTAAGCATACCTTCATTATTTAGATAATGGAGTCTGACAGGAGATAAGGTATTGGCAGGCATTGATATGAAATAAATACGTTCCCCTTTTTATAATTGTTTTCAAATTAAATGAAAAAATCAGCACAAGGCTAAGTCAAAACTTTTGGCAAGCATGTCCTTCTCAAGAATGAACATCTTTCAGCAAAACTCTGTATAACAGCCCAAAGTACTCCCAAAGAGAACGTCCAAATCTGTGGCACAAAAATGATATAGTTATACTGTTGGGACATGCAGTTATTTGCAACTTTAATCTTATAAAAAATAATGGAAAACATGCTATTTGTCATCCCCTCCAATACTCTGTACCAGTATTTTGGGATCAGAGTCTACAATTGCAATTTATACATTCAAAGTCTCACTGCCTGATACCCACAGCTAAAAGCTGAAATGAAATGATTTCCACTGCAGTGTGTGTGCAGAACAAAAGCTGTGCACAGCAGAGCTTATACATGCATAATATATATGCATTGTTGATACATATAAAATTAATATTCATTTAAATATGAATGCCAACTGTCTGCTAGCTGAAGCAGGGACCATGTTGAAGCATCGTGTCGCTTGCCTGAGAGGCACATGTGTGTCAGCACATGGACAAGCCCAACACTGCCAGAGATTTTGTGTGCATTACACTGAAGCAGAGTTTTAAGCAGATTTCAAGGCAGCTGATACTGTAGCTTGCACAATGGGTGACTTACTAAGCTACAGCATTATTGAAAATGATGGAAATATATACAAAGTCAATAAACTGAAAGAGAAAATATATTTGTGAGGTCTGAGATGCTCCAACAGGAGATAATAACACCCAACAAAGAAGTGTATTATGCCAGCAAATAGATGAATTTTACAATTTTGAGAGACACCAAAAGGTGCTGGGATAGAGGAATTTTTTGAAATATAATTCATATCCTAAACTAAAATAAAGGAGCAGCCTGCAGTGGGTGGGAATGACTAAGAGGGGGTTCAGGCATTGTTTAGTGACTCATCCTGGTCACAATTTTAGTCAGCAGCAGTCATGAATGGCAAACTCTTCAGGAGAAAAAAAGCAAAGAACTTTGCAAGGGACCTTATATGTTAGCTGTATTCTAGGGAACTTTCCTTCCTAAAAGCTAAAAGCGACTGTGGCTTGATATAAACTTCCAAAGCCTGTATGCAACTTGGCAGTGATTTACTTGCCTTCTGGGTGCTGTAGCCAGCTTTATAAACAAACTTTCTTCTACTGATATGTTCATCTTCTGTCTTGGTACCATTAATTCCCTGAATTAATGGCAACAAAAAAAAGCCTGCCAGGAAAGAGTATTTTAAAGAATTTTTTCAACATTTTTCAGTTTCCTTTGCCCTTCTTTTATGCTAGAAGACAGAGGCCATACCAGATAACTGACTTTTATCTCTACCAACTAACTGAGAAGAAAAAAATAACTATAAATTTGCAAGGAGTTATAAAGGTATTTCAAAGATTGACTTCAAATAGGAGCTGCTGCTGAATTTTGAGTTCTTTGCTGCTTCAAGATATTTAATGCAACTACAATAAGAGCTTGGCAAAAAACTGTGGTAGTTTTTCAGAGCTGATTTTTTATGCTGCTGTACAGGGAGATGTCACATCTCTAAGCCTAGATAGAATAGCAGCAGCTAATCTTTACATTTTAGATAACGTCATTCTGGTTATTTATGATCACATTTTAGTACAAAATACTTTTCTTTCATCATCAGAGGACTATTAAGATGACACTGTGAGCTCAGAAAGAAAGGAGTGATAGATATGAGATTTGAAAATAGAAGATATTAAGAAGATGCTTTGCTAAGTTCTTGTATTTGCTAAAGCTAAAAGAATTGTAGGGTTGAGTTTAAGGTTTGTTTGATTGTCTAAAGAAATATTCCTGGATTTAAATCCCAATGTGTCCATGTTTTCCTGACTTGATATGTAGCTTTAAGAAACACCTCCAACTACAATATTTAGGGAAGAAAAGAGAGATGTGTTACACAGAAAGACTAACATTATGTCCTCTACATGCTGCACAACCCAACCACTCTGCAGACAATTGCCACATGCAATTAAATTAAATCTAGTAAGATGATACCACACACCTTTTTCTCAAATTTAGTTTTAAATATTGGTTGCTAAATATGGCATTAACTTTAAATCACAGAGGATAAAAACCAATAGTTAATTATTCAAAAATTGAAGGTCCATAAATATTATCTTACAAAAATAATCCTTTTCAGTAAATCCACCTAGAATAAGACAAGTTTTAAGCTACTTCTACTTCAGAACAGTTTTGCAGCTTGTGAGATGGAAAGATCTGCTTTATTGGACTTAACGTGCTCTCCTCAATTCACAGTTTTGAAGAGTTTTGTTTTTTTTTTTTTTTAATGTGATTAGAATGGAACTTTTATATATATTAAGTTGGCATCTGTACAGAAATCTTTAGGTTAACTCTGTAACAAGAAAGTAAACAATTCAAAGAAATGTTCCTGGACTCTGCCTTTGGATGCTGTTAGATTGATAGACTGGCCTTATGAATCATTTGGGAGAACGTGCAGGACTTAGCACATCTCAGGGGCCATTTCCAAGGGCAGTGGTGGGGCAGACATCTTGTTGTATGGACCAAGAAAGGTTAATTAAATGGAAAATAACTTGTGCTCTGCTTACAGGCCTCTGGGCTGGAAAACACTCTTAAACACCCCAGATCAGGCTTTTGTAGAAGACAGATATTTACCCTCAGGATTGGGATCCTGAAGAGCATTGCCTGGCTTCAGCATAATTCTTACTCCACCTAAACTCATTTAGTGTTGTTTTTCTTAGTACCTTGGCTGATTCTCAAGCCTGAGGTTTTTATCTTGACATATGTTAATAATCATTGGGAATACTATAAGGCTTTTCATAAATTTGAGTTGTTCAGTTCTTATTTGTTCCATATTTTTCCTAAGTGGACTGTATATCTTGATGAAGACGTCACAGTTCATTGCTTTCCATCAAATTTAAATCTGCTCATTGTGCAAAACACATTTCATCCCTTGCTTCCCCTACTCACTTATTCCTCATTCCCTCAAAAAGAAGATAAACAGTAGGAAAATTAATAGAATATTTAGGTGTTAGGCTTCTTAGGCTCTCTTCATTAGGCTTCTTTTTGCTCTCACGTAGAAGGAATGGTGGCTTTAACTTCTGTGACATCTTAGAAAGTTCTGTAATTAAGTATACAATATTTTCCTTATTCATCACAGCATCATTCCTCTCTAACTGCCTCATTCCAGGAGGACTGAGAAATGCTGGAGTTTATCAGTCTAGTGGTCTTGAAGAGAAAATCTTTAGACAAGCCAACAATGTCTAAAGGCAACTATGCTTGGTGCTTTCTTTAATACAGCGTGCCCCTCACTTTTTGTGACTTTAAACTGCCTCAACTCAGCATGTTTGACATCCAGAGATACCAGAAACACTGTAGAGAAAACACCCTGCTTAAGCTGGTTTTTAGTCAACGTATTTGTTATTTTAAATCTAAATTCGCCATAGTTCTCTCTCCCTGAGCATTGTGTACATATTCCTGGAATACCCAGTGTCTCAGTTCCTTCTTGAGGATATCAGTCCTGAAGCTCTGAGGCCCCTAAATCCTGTTTAAGCTACAGGTCCATGTGAAAGGATTCTTGTAAGTGGTCCATGACACAGATGAGTAAGTACTGCTGCTTAACCCAAATTTTCCTCATTTCCCCGAGTCTGTTATTTTTTCTCTATAAGCAGAACAAGCTATTTCACCGTAGTTTTCATACCCTTTCTGTATTTTGGGTTTATGCCTACTCAAGTGCACTGAAGCTGTCAGGTGCCTCCAGAACTGCACACATGTCTAAAATAATGGTGTCCTGTTTGTTCCTTCAAAGAGAAAATGCAATGTAATTTGAGTATTGCTGAATAGAATATTGCACATGTTCTTTAAGAATGCTAGGCAGTGTCAGATGTGGGCTGTCTTTAATCAGATTCTGCATATGGTTTATTGGATTGTGAAAGGTCATGTGCTCAAGAGGGTAAAAAGGCAGATGGTATTGTAAAAGTAATTGTTGTCACATCTTATAATTGCAAGGGACAAAAGGAAAGGTTGAAGAAAATGTTTGCATTACCTGTTGACCATGATAAAATACAGCTAAAAGGAACATTGCCATCAGTAGTAAAGATGCCTCCTTTGTACCCAGGAAGTCTGTGCTGGAAAAAAAAAGAAAAACCAACAAACAACAAAGTAAAATACAGTTATTGATTTTTCAGTGTTGTAATTGTTCAGAAGTTTAATTTCATAAGTGGTAATTTTTGTTGTTCTTTAAAAAAAAAATCACTGTATTTGAAAATTTAATTTAGCAGTAATTAGTTCAAGAGAACAGGAGTGTAAATGGGGAGCTCCCTGTTTGGAGACACATTTTAAGTAACTAAATTGTAGCCTCCAGGAGGTACACAGGAGGTGATGAGCTTTCACTTTCAAATGTGATATGCAAGCTGTGTGTCAGTCAGTCTCTTCCTGGGAGCTTGGTCACAGCCCCTGTGGGGTGCAGGAGGTGGCATCTTGGGGAGGAAAGGTTGAGGTGGAGCTGACAAAGGGAAACTTCCAGGTTGTGAAAGTAAAAGCCCAGTGAATAAGGCTAAAGGATGAACTCCAAAGCAGGAGCTGAAATTAAACATCCCCATATTTTGAGAACGGTTTGGAGGTGACAGGGATATAGCATGGATTAAAAAAGGACCCAAAAATGGCAAACAGGAGCTAGGACTGGTTTTACTGAGCTACAAAGAGGAGATCAGAGAAGCCTGTGATGGGGGAGGCAAAGGAAACCCTTGCAGACCACAGGGAAGCAGAGAAGATGAACCAAGCAGGTACTGGCTGTGTGAACTCTGCTATGTGAAATCACTGAGATTCTGTGTATGGAGCACAAAGAAAGTTTAAAGTAAAATGAAAGAGGTTAAAAGCAGTAACAAGGAGTTTCAAATATTGAGAGAAATTACAGTTATGTGGAAAGATGAATAAAAACTGAAGAAAGTATCTCTGTACTCCAGGGGCTTTTTTAAAAAACATGTTTCCCAGGGAACAGACAAAAGAGGTTGGGGAACTGGTAGAGCCAAACTTAGGGAAAAGCAAATGAGAGAAAAAAAAAATTGGAGGTGAATTGAACAGGGATACTTATCAATTAAATTTGTTGAAGTGAGATAAGGAAGTTGTTATGTGGTGATAAAACCTTGAAATTTTGAAAAAAATAATAAATGAGTAATTGAGAACCAGAAATTGGAATAGGTTTGGGGACAATCTTTAGTCTGCCTTGAGATCTAAGAACAAAGCAAAGTCCAGATATTGGATCTGTTTTCTGTAGTAATTTTTAAAGAAATATGGGATGATATTTGTCAGAGAAGGACTCCTATGACAGAGAAATTAGAGAAGGAATGAGCAGAACTTGAGAATAAACCAAAATGAAACTTTCTAGGGATAGAGATAACTGAACTGCCTTTGTGGTCCTCATGAATTTACTGTGCTGGAAATGTGCTGCTATGGGATGAGTCATCAATACAGAGCAAGAGCAAGCAGGAAGTATCCTTGTCATCTGCAAATATGCTGGAATTCAAATGTTTCCTATTTTGAAGTTGCCCAAAATACAACCTCCAAATGAACAGATTCCAAAAGGACCCTTTGTACACTGGCTAAAGGCAAGACCTTTAAAGGTCTTAGTTATAAACTCACCTGTTATTGCATATTGTGGTGCTCTAGCTATATCCACCACAGCTGGATGAGTTTTGTAAGGAGCTGCAAATCCTTTTATTCAAATGATTTATATAGCTAAAAAACCAAATAATTTTCAGGGCACACGATCTTGAACTTCATTCTCCCTAATATCAGAGCTTAAGTTCATATCCTTGTTGTGAGAATGGAGCATCTCAACTGATTTCCCTATGTCTTGGGCTGTTGGCTATTCCAGGCAATATTCCTGCCTCTTGATCACTCTTCTGTGATGACAGTCACTAGAGATTTCATTGACAGGGAAGAGAGGTTACTCTGAATTCTTCAAGATTTTCACACAAAAGAGATTCTTTGCCATGCCTGGTTAGTTAGACAATTATCATGAATTCTACTTCTAGTTACTTAGCCAAAGTATTGCTTACTGCCATTTGTCAGATTTGTTGGGGTCTGCTCTGGATATATGATATGTGTGTATGATGATAAATAGCATTGGAAAAAGGAATTGCATCCCAAATCTCTGGTACCTTGTTACTGTAAGGAAAGATATGCATGCAGAGCCTTGCTATGTGTAAGGACGTGGCTGTTGTGCAAATTAATTGTACTGCAAATCCATGCTTTTCTCTCACTCTGAGCATCTGCATCTGCACTTACAAGCACAAGCAACTGCAATACTACTCTGGTCAAATATCAAAGACTGAAGAAGTGTTTTCCTGAATGATTTAAATTACTGCTGCTCTTGATTCAGTTATTGCAACACTAATTACACCTCTGACTCTGAAAATCTTTGTGGTTCTTCTGTACTTCTCTTCAGTTCCTCTTTCTGGGAAAGAAAGCTGGGAGGAGGATGAGGAGTGTGTCCTTCAAGCACTCTCCTACAAAACAGGATCATCCCTGTGTTCCTTATATCTTTAACAACTGCACATTATTTGTTTGGATTTTATTCTAAAAAATAAATTGTTCACTCCTGTTTTCTTAAACTGAGGGGAATTTTTCAATTGGTATCTCTGGAGCTTTCAAGAATAGAAATGACCCAGGTATGTGCGTTGCAATGCATATTTTTAGTCAACATTGATAGACTATAGGAGACATAAAAGACAAATCCTGCTCAATATCTAAATGCCCTCATGAAATGAACATTTTAATAAAAAGGCTTGAGAAAGAAACAGGTTATGAATCATTTTGAATTAGTCATTGCCTGTTGCAACCATCACTCCATATTTAACTATGGTGCTATCCAATACACTCATACTCTGGCAAGACTTGAACCATCACCTTAAGAAAAAGCAGTTCCTGAAGGGGGCTGTGAACACTTACTCTCCATTGTGATTAAAGTTGTCATATTGCAGAAAAAGGGAAGCATAAATGGTCTCAGTCAGCAGAGAGTAGATGGCAATCATGATGAGAAGTACTGCCAGCTTCAGGACAGAGTTGAGACGAAGAAAGACTGCACAAGTCACCATTGCCAGCACACCAGTGAAGACAAAATACTGAACAGAAAACAGCACTGGTTAATTCTGGTGATCAGAGGTAAGCATCTATGTAAATAATCAAGTAACCAGAAGTACGGAAAGATTATTTTGGATTTCAGTGCTCAGCTAAGTCCTCTTAGGGTCCAGGGCACTTTGAAAATAAGTATTTTGCTAAAATAGAAGTGAAATTACAAATTCTCTATTTTTTGATGGTACCTCCATGTCAGCAGAGATCGTTTTCTGTGCCTTTATGGCATTTTCATTGCATTATAAGGGAAATGGCATCCTCTATAATTAAAAGAAGAAAGGGAGAGATACTGCATGCAGTAGTTTACTACTGAAAAGTCAACTGGGAGAAAACAATTTATATTCCTTTGGAGTCTAAATTTCCACAAGACCCACAAAATATTCAGGATGGGAGAATCATATATCTACTTTAATTCTTCCCATGCTACTGAAGAGAGAGGATAAAGCCACAAGTCTTGACTTTTTTTTCCTTTTTTTTTTTTTTTTAATTTTTAATATTGTAGGTCTAGCTTGGTTACATTACTTTCTTAAAATGTGATGCCTGGAAGTTTTACTCATATCTTACTTTCTAATCTTTTCATTGTCTCATTTTTCTCAATGGTTAGTCATCTGCCAAATGCAATCCATGCAGCTGATACTGGATACAGAGAGACAATCATGGTCATGAGCTGTTCAGACTTAAAATAGCAACATCAACACCCACAGTCCAAATGTAGTTTAAATTAACTCCAATCACACAGCTTTAGAAGCGACAGTATTCATTTTTCTGGGTACAGTTTTTCTGTAGTACAGTTTCTCTGTAAGAAAGTCTGCATCCCTGCTGTTTAGAGCATACTGCTGGCAGTATCATGACACTGCCATATGACTTTCTAAGCAACATACTTCTCTTATCTACACATGACCAACGCATTGATTTTGTTGCCTGCTTGCTCATCTTAGGGAGGATTTCTTTATTTTTTTTCCTCCAAAACCAATCTTAAAATAACCACAGAAGTCTAACTACTGTCTTTGTCATGTAAGAAGTTTTGTTCTCCATTACATTAATGCAAATTAGGTTGCACTAGGTTCATTGAATCATTACTGGGTGTGTTCCCAGCATAAAGGTTCTGTATAATGTTCAAAGGTTAAATCTTATTTGTAATGCCCCATTAGATCATAAGGTTAATCCCTTCTGTAACCAGCCTCTTTTTCTATCAACATATGGTTAGATAGAAATGTTCCCTTCTTCACAGAGTTGAGCTCCTAACTCCACCACAAGGTAGTGGTTGCCATATAACCTTTGTGTATCCACAACTCAGATTCAAAAGTACTCTCAGAAATACCTCAGGACAGGAACAGATGTCCGTAAAAGAGGCAGAGGAATTGAAGGTCTGGTTCTTCAGGGCTATTGGTTTGTCAAAATCACACCACAGCTGTGAAGAAATAAAACAAAATCAGGGCTATATTGTGCACTGGTGACTAATTGCTTGTCTGGCTGTCTGGCTTCAGGGGTGGGACTGGCTGACCTGCTGCTCTCCATGCCAGCTCCCCAGCTGGTACCAAGGACTGAATAAATGGACAGTAAGAAGACATACTGTGGAAATGAAATGGAAAAGGGGGACCTATTTTTGCTGCAGACATTCAGCATCTGAATAGCCTCCCTGTGCTCTCTTTTCAGAGCGGAAAGATGAGCTCCTCTGGGATTTCCAGAGGATTGATGTTGGACTCAAGAATGACCTCTCAAAGTGCTTAGACTTTGCTATAAACTATAGAGAAAATGTTGTAATTGGGAGCATAAAATCAGATTGAATGTGTGCCCTTTCTGTTTTCATCTGCTATGGATAGTGTTATCCTTTTGGATATGGGACACTTCATTTTCATGATGTCACACAGACCTGATTGTACCAAAACATGATGTGGTCCCAGAACAGCAACTGTGATGCTTAGAATGGAAGGAAATAAAAATTCTCTGATGAAACTATGGTTCTGATAATGTAATATAGATTTTTGCTGTTATGGCCTGCATTAATTTTAATGGTATTTCTAACCAAGAGCATTAGAATCGAAGAAACCAGCAGCGTCGAGTTGGCATATATTATGGTCTTAGAATGAAGGAAAAAATGATCAATTGTTTCATGTTTTGATACTTAAAGCAGATGGAATCCTCTGTCATATATATTTATTTACTCCAGATGATTATAATAGGTCATGTCATCAACCTGGTGTGTATAAGCTAGTTAGAAGTCTTTTTTTCCAATAGTTAATGAATTTGTTTAATTAGGCCCAATTTCTTATCATTAAATTCAAAGTAATCTTGAGCTTGGGACTCTTTTGTTTGTTCTTGTAGCCACTCAGCCATCTCTGCAGTGCAGGGGTATTACCTGGTTGGCTGTGCAGTTTTCCATGACACCAGACAATTAATGGTACCTTCTGAAAATTTATGAGGTATATAGCACCTCTCTGCAGGGCAGAATGTCACAGGAACAAGTACAGGTGTTTTTTAACAAGACTTTCAGGATCAGAAACTTAATTTTATAACAATAAGAATGCACTTAAGGCTCACAAGACTCATTTGGCCCCCTGATGAAACCAAAGCATTATGGCTCTTCTTAGAAAGCATCTGAGTCTCAGACCCCTCCAGTTGGCTGCATTTAAACTCTGAACAATTAAAGCTGCAAGGCTAAGATGCATTACATGTTCTTAAATGCATGCAGGTCCATCCTGAACAAACTATTATTATGGAAGAAATCTGACATATAAAATTATAAGAATATATTAATGTTGTTATTTCCTATAGAGGTCAGGACTCAGTGACTCAAGTCATTGTCCAGCTAAACATATGACAATACATATGACTGTTTACTGCTTTATAGAAAACCACTGGTGTGACAGTAGAAAGTAATAATTTTCTTTTGACTGTCTTTGGATTAGCCAACCCAGAAAATTGCAGAGAACACAATCTTAAAAAATAATGCATAAGAAGTCAGGGGAAGCAACAAATTGGGCATGGATAGTGTGTTAGAGATCTTGTTTTAAGATCAAGACTAATTCTACCAAAATCTTTCCTGAAAGGTATTTGTTAGACAGGATTTTAAAACTTCTAAATTCTGAAACACTGCTTAGTGATTTATATTGTAATTTACCACTGTCCTTTTGTTTAGGAAGTTTTCAGCCCAATTGAACTTCCTGCCATTCACTGTATTTATATTTTTTTCTGTAATGATAGAAATGAGTGGCTGCATTTTTCCTTCTCTGACTTACTCTCTTGTCAGTGATACTTTTAATCTATCTGTGAGATATTTACCACATTCTTGGCTCAGACTTCAGCACCTGTCAGGTTTTCCAACATGATAATCTGCCTAAATTCTGCAAAGCTCTCTCATATTGCTGAATACATCAGGATAATCAGGACTCTATTGAAATTTTTTAGATTATTATTTTAGCAATTGTTTTGTTTTTCTTAGTAATCTAAATAATAGTAGAACTGTAAGATGAGCTGAGAATTTATGAGAGGAAGAATTTAATATCCATAAGCATTTTTTGGATTGACAGTCTCTAAGAAAGTATTTCAGCATGTCAGAAAATTCCAAATGGTCCTTAAAGGTTGGACATGTTGAACAGAAAGTGGACAAAAGGTTTTAAAAATAGATGATACTCATGAGGGAAAAATAATTAGATATTTCAGAAATACATAGATCAAGCAATGGATTGAATTTCCTGAAGCTGTGATGCTTTGCCTTTTTTATTTTATCTAAATCACAGCTGGGTTATAGGCATAGTTATCAACTCCTGTAGCAGCTTAATATTCATAAATCATCTTTTCCTGTATAATATTCCTTGGTTCCCTATAAGCTTACAATATTGATGATGGCTCCAAGAAAATTAATCAGAATGGATGCAAATATAATGACATTCCTTGCCAAGTAGGTCTCATTAATCCAGCAGCAAGTTTTCCGGAGCATTAAGGGCAAACATTTGTAATCCTCTGCCGTAGTTATCAGCACGAGAGCGGAGTGCAGCATAATCAGGATAGAAAACTGAATGACCATTGGTATCACTCTGGGAAAGAAAAAAACAGAATCCAGCATTAAACCTCAACACAATCAATCAATAAATCAAGGGAAAAGCTGGATAACATATCCATGTAGAACGAGTCAAGGAAGTCAGGAGGGCTCATCACCTGTGTAGTTTTGGATACAATTCATCCCACTGTAGCAGTCTCTTAGATTTATGCAGCTGGAAGGCACCTTGAGATTCAGATTGACTCGTTCTCCAGTGGCTATTCTTTGATCCCAGATTATGGGCACTGACAGACGGTCATACAAGATTAATTCCTTCAGCTTCCCACAGTACAGCAGTATTCTGCAACAGCCTTCTTGCTTTGCAAAGCCAAGTGCCTGCGATCCGATTTGGAACTGATAGTTTCTAACTATATCTCAGATATATATAGACAGTCTGTATATGCTGGTGTAGCCTACCAGTTCTGCTAACCTAGCCTGAGCCAGCTCTGAACAAAACCAAATTCAGGCCTTCAGAAAGATTAGGATCAAGCCTCAAGAGCCTGAGGACACTAAACATTAGTTCTTATTTTAGACTGCCAAATTCTACATGTTAGACCCATGTTATTGAATTAAGATACAATAAAGGGAGCATCTACACACCTATGTCTGGGATATAAACCCAAAATTGCAGAATAACCTGTTTATGTGCCTGAGAAACTGAGACCTTTTAGTTGTTTACAATAAATTTTTAGTCAATAATTTTTTTTCCACTAGCTGTTCAATTGAAGATTGATGTGCTTGTCTCTTGCCTAAGCCTGCTTGATTTAAAAACAAAAGTGAAGGTGGCATAGTATGACCTCTGAGATGAATAATGCAGTATCTGTGCTAAGATTTTGATGGGAGTATGCTGATAGGATCAAGTACAATAAAATGCATAGACAAGGTTAGAGGAATCCGAACAAAAAAAGCATAATAATTTTCTGTCCATGAACTTCTCACAGAACTAGGAAAACAGGCTTGGATCGCTCCTTCATTAAAGAAGAGGTTCAAGAACAACTGATTTTCTTTTCAGGGATTCTCTTTCTGCCAAGATCACGTGACGTTTAAAAAGAGCTTTTGCCTTCCCTCCTCCTCATGTACAGTCCCAAATCAACTGATTTAAGCCAAAAGGAAAACTTACGTAAAACAGAAGATGCAAGTGTTTAAATTTATAATGATTTGAAATCTGCTTTTTTTCCGTGACAAGAATAATCCAATGAAAAATGGGCAAAAATAAGAGTATTTCAGCAGTCTGCTCTAGTAAGACCTACTGTCCATGTGAGCATATAAATAGTTCATTGCAGGAAATCAATGAAACTCCCGGGCTTCTCAGATGGAGAAGATGAATCACTGTAAGTCTGGCAATGTTATACAATGGTTTCATAAAGAACAATTATGGTAGAAAATATGGCATTAATTTATCTCACTTAGAGTAATTTCCCCAACTCCATATTTCAAAGAATGAAAACTACTGCAAAGATTTTTAAATTCACGTGCATCTGCCCTGTCAGGGAAAAATGCATGAATGGATCAAAAATTTATCCTTAGGGAGACAGATATAAACTGAGATAAAATTCTGAAACTTCCATACATATTAGATTTGAGATATGATTCTCTTCTTTAACACACAGACTAAGGTAAACTCTCTGGGAAACTCCCCGAAGAACCCTAGTAATATATTTCTATTACAATTTAAATAGCATTTTCACCAAATTTTCAGAAACCAAAAGACTCAGCTCAAAAATTATTCACCCATCTACTTAAGCCAATACAAAATTTCATCCTTGTTCAACAGAAATCTGAAGCATTCACTGAAAAACTCTTACGTGTGTTTTTAGGAAATGGGTAAGTTACCATGAGGACTGAATTATAGTTTGTTAGTGGTTTCATGGAAATTATTTCCATGGTTTTCCACCCTAGTATTTCACTTCTCTGAAATTTACCAGAGGCGTAACTAATGAATATACAGTTATTTCAGGAATTCTCTGAATCCAAGTCTTGTCTAAATTCATGATGGTTTGTTCAATTGCTCATGCCTTGAACTGCTTTTAGAACTGGAACTTAGGAAATGTGAACTTCCAGATTATTTTCTCATCCAATATGTTTAAGCATATTGAAACTTTCTCACTCAAAACCCCTATCCTGTTATTTTAGGGTTGCTCATCTGTTGACAGGCATGCTTTTTAAAAAACTGAAACACACTTTTTGAAGCAGAGTAATAGAACTTGAAAAAACAAGACCAAAATTTGTCTCCTTAAGCCTTGACAGTGATCTTCAGCTCCTGACAGAACATAGGAACTGCCATAAAACACCCATGTGTCTCCAAAACTTCTCTCACAAAAGGGGTAGTTGTAAATATCCTTTCCCTAAATATCTTCCCAGGTTTCAGCAATCAACCTTTCAGGGCATTCTTGAAGACAAGGTCATATTTTAAAAAAAAACTCTGCTGATCTTTTCTTGTAGGAATTTATCTAATCTTCATTTCAAACTATTTGTATTTGCAGCCTCTTTAACATTCAGTGACAAAAAGGTCCTCGGGGAAAAACACAAGACTACTGGCAAGATGAGAAACTAGGAGGTGAGACAGCTGCAGGCAATGTGTTTGTGTGACTCCTTCCCCCTCATTCCAATGGCACTAGACACCCTCACAAGAATTAACAGAGATGAATCCATGCAGCTAGAAAAAAAAGTCTTTTTTTTTTGTTTTGTTCTGTTTTTTTTTTTTTTTTTTTTTTTTTTGTTATGCTGGTATGGCAGTGATTGATATAGCAGCAGAAATCTTTTTGGAAAACAGGTTCTGTTAATAAGATCCATAAATCTTCTTGTACATACAGAGGAAAAAAAATAACAAACAAACAAAAACATCTACCAGAAGCGAAGAACTTTAAATGTGTATTGGGAGAAGAGCTTTTAAAAAACAAGCAACCTTACCAGGGGCGATATAGCACATAAGGAACAACAGAAGGCCATGTACTACTCTGGGTACTTTCTCAGCTGAGAATTACAAAACACATGAGACACCACTGCTACAGAGACTACACTACTATGTAGCTGCCTGTCTGCACCTAACCACCCCTTTGGTGTTCTCAGACATCAACCTGGTAACTCACATCTTCCAGAGATGATCCAAGAAATCTTGCTGCACTACTGTAACACAATAAATGTCTTATTTTTTGTTCAAATAATGTATTTTCAAAGTTACTGTGAGCCATAAGTTAAGGTTCATCTGAGTGCTAGAAACTACCTGAGAAATATGTTAATCTGGGTATTTCTCTTTTAACACTTGCTCTGTCAAAGACCAAGTGGGACAAGAGGGTTGTTATAGTGGCAGTCCTGTTCTAGAAAACTGACCTCAGTCCTTTCACATACTCTTGTGATCTCATTATTAAAGTGTAGACAAAAATGACAAATGATAGCTTTGAGTCGGTGAAATGTATACACTGAGGTCTCATCTATCTCACGTTTTCATCACCCTGATAGGAATATATTGCTTGGTCATCCCCAAAGAAGAGCAGAAGTGAAAACAGATCTACCAGATCACCTCCGTGCTTATTAATGGCCTGAGACTGCTTTTCCCAGCTGGGCAAATCACACTGTCAGCAGCAAAGCAAGCAGTACAATTCTTTTACAAAGCATTTATGAAACAAACCTGAGAGAGTCACTGATACCCAAGGTGATTATCAATCACTTTGCAAAGAGGCACAGCTATTGTTCTGGATCATGTTTCACCAGGACACACTGTGGCAAACTTTTGTAACCCAAAATTTCCACTTAACTTGATGGTAGTTCTACTTATAAACATAGCAATATAACATCATTACATGCTGCTGTCTCACTTGAAAACATGTAGCTGCAAAAAAGTAGTTAGTATTGCAAAAAAGTGAACAAATATTTCCAAACATTTCTGGGGAACAGGCAGATTTTATTGGTTCACTGAACATCATTCCTAAAAATGGTATTCCACTGTGTCCCTAAGAATGCCTTCAGATATATAGAGATATATTTCTGTATTTACCTGGAAGAAGGGAGCAAGCTTTGGATAGCGGTGATAAACACAAGAACAATAAATGCACACACCAAGTTTGATTTGAATACTTCATCCCGCATTTGAGAATACTAGAATAAAAAAAAAAAAACAAAAACACAGACACACAGAAGAGTAAATTAGCTGTTAATACATGCAGTAGTTTCATTAAGGCTGATGTATATAGGAGACACGGGGAAAATTAGCACAATGCACCAATAAATCAATACACCTGAATTTTGTTTGAAAATCAAACCCATCAAATAAATTGTTAATAATCTGGTAAAATATTTTAACCAAGAGAGCAAAAACCTGTGATTTGCAATACAAAATTGTTCTGCTTAGTTCAAAATTATTTGCTTTAAAAATCCTGAGGCATATACCAGGAGTTTGTGCTGCTGAGTAGGATACTAAACATTTAATTGCTTAATAAAATACTTAATAACCAGAGAAACCATGAATTTCCTCACATGAAGACAAGCACTGGAGTCATCTGTGACTCTGAATCCATGATGGCACAGAAGTGTCTCCATGATGGCCAAATTAAGGCTGCTCTGCTATTTTTTCTAATTTTCTTTTTAAAGACAATTATGTTGTTAGAACATTCAGTGACTGGTTGGCATGCTGGGATGCTGGAACTCTGTATCCTAACTTAGAGGCTCTGTGGAAACTTGGTGGTATGGGCATTCTCCAAATGCAAAAGACTATTTGAGGTGCATTATTATAAAGATTTATTGAAATATTTTTCTCCAGCACATCAAACAACTGAGAATGCTATCAGGTTCCCTTTTTATGGGAATTACCACAAAACGGAGTAACAGACACATTGATAGACCACAGTGGATCAGTTAAAGTGGAAATAATAACCAAGTCCTCAGCTGTTATTTATCATTGCTAATTCAATTAAACTGCAGCTGGTTACAGCAGATGAAGATTAGTCCATAGGAATATTTTTTGTAATCTCTATATCCTTTATGGATGCCACCAAAGTTTCTTTGTCTTATAAGAAATCCTGCAAAGGCTTGCCCCAGTCATTTTTCTTTCTCTGAACAATACCTTCATTTTGTTTAAACCTTTGCAGCTTTAAAGGAGCTGAAAAGAGGGTTATAAGAGTCAAAGCAACATCAGATACCAGAATCTCTCTCCAGAAATTTGGAAATAGGGAAAACTGCTGTTGTAAATGCCTAGAAAGCATTAAAACATTAAAAAAAAAAAAAATTAAGAAATGGGTCAAGAACATACACTGAGAGAGTCCAGCTATGAACTGGATTTCCTAGCTAATTTGCTCTTGAAGGGAGATCCTAGCTAGACCTAGAGTATTTTCTCTACATGAACCTTTGGTCGGGCCATCATCTCAGCTATAAACATCTGATCAAAGCAGTCTCAAGCCCCCAAATGGAAAAAAGGTTTCTCACTTCCCTGCTCCCATTTGTCATTAGTAAGAGAGGGGGTTCATTTGTTGGTGTCCCTCATTTTGACCCCTCCTCTCCTGTGATTATATCTTGTGTCTGCTGTTGGCAGTATCACTTTGGCATGATTTTTGATAGTGCTCACAGGTAATTCCACTTCATTTTGCTGCTGGAACCCCAGAGGCACTGACCCTGATTTCATGTGCAAGGAAACAGAACTGCATCAATCTGCATAAATAATGGACCAGGGCTTTTTTTCAAGTAGGGAAAAAGAAAGGTATGTTCCTTAAAATATAACATGAAATCCCAACTGTTCCATAGGGAAATTAAGGCAAACTAGATGAATGAGACACAAACATAGAATGACCTGCTGTGTTGAGCATTATGTCGAAAGGATGGATGCTGTGTTCTAATCAGTAACAATATTGAGATGAGGAATTGTTGGCATCCCTAGGCAGCACTGACATAAATGATAAACATAGCAGTTCTGTAGCAGTCTACCCCTTAATGGCTTGGAGAAATAATTGAAGGACTGACTAAGCCTCAAGTCCCTTCAAAAGAGCATGGGGAGGCATGTAGCCAACCCGAGCTGTGTAGAGTGGTAGGAAGAATCGTGACATGACCTTGTCTGCAGTAAAAACCTTTCCCCCAGAGCCGCCTGTGCTGTCATGACCTGCTCATGGTGCAGTGAAGGCTCCTGTGGGGCTTGGGCCATTTGTCTGCACTCTTGGGAGGGAACTGTTTATCCATGTGCTCACCCAGCCTGCTGGCTGAAACTAAGAAAGGCCAGGTTTCTTCTGTTGAGTAACGCTGCTTATTCCTCACTTCTCTCACCCAAAGCCTCTTTGAAAGCAGAGCACCAGTAATATACCAGGCTTCACATGTTCCTCTAAAGAAAATGTTTGTGCACTGGGGAGGAAGGTTTCTGGTCTTATCCTCACTGCTGCTCTTTGGCTCAGATAGGACCTTATAGATGAAAAGGGAGACCAGGTTTCTTCTTCATCAGAGTAATGTTGGAAAAGTTTCTGCGATACAGGAGAGGGATGGAAGAATATGTTTCAAGAAGTCTAAGACAGGAGAGGAAATTAACTCCCAAGAAGACCAGGGAGTAGACAGAGATCCAGTTGCTGACCAACGATAGAGAAGTTGCTGAACAGGCAACTTTGCCCAGTGTCTCTTGCAGACCTCCTTGCAACTGGAAGTTTCTGAGTTGAAGGACGAAGGTGATGCCTGTGTCTGCTGAGATACAACAAGCAGAAAGAGCAAAGTTGTTTTCCTACTCATGTAATTTCTGTTTATCTTACCAGTCAGAAATTCTGAAACAGAGAAGCTCAGATATTTAGGTCTAATATTTGAACTAAGAAAACATGTACTTTGAAATTCAAAGCTCTTTTGATATTTCCAGTGTGCTCACCTCACAGAAAATACGTAAATGTTTCATGTCTAAGCCCAGCCAGTTTTCTAATCCAAGTACAAATATGCAGGAAGGCTTTGAATATCTTTATACAAACCTTTACATTGGAAACTTTCTTTAATAAATCCCTACCAGCATGTAAATTTCCCTGTCCTGTGCCTCTGCTTTCCCCTGTATGAAAGTATATGGTGTGGGTATTTTAAAGTTGCTGATATCTTTTAATTATTGGAATAATCTGAAGTAGTATCAGATTTTCCTATGAGCTGTTATATAGTTGGAAATTTTAATATCTTTTCATGCTACCATCAGAAGTACTTTCCTGTGATGAGTTGCTCTATCTGCCTATGGGATATTTGTGAAAAAAAACTCTAGCAAAATTGAGGGTGAATTGTCTCTAGATGACATATCAAGTGTAAAGGAGTAAAATACGGGTTAGTAGTGACTAGTCCATTTCAATAAAGAATTTAGAAAATATACCAGGTGGGATCCTGCACAAATCCTATGACAAATGAAGAATTGCAGAATTCATATGGAAATACACATAATGCCTCAGAGAGATAGCCCAATCTCTAATGTAACTGCCACTGCTTGCTGTGGAATACACACTTATCCTATCCCCACAGAAGGACAAAGAGCAATGACACAAGAGAGGAGTGGCAAGATGTTCAAGTGGCTTAAACTGCAGTGACATAGCAGTTATCTAAGCCAATGTAAACCAGTGCTTTCTCCATGGTAGATTTGTGCATGTTGATTCCAGAACTGTTTTTTTTTTTTTTTTTCTTTTCTTACCGTGTCTTAAAGGAAGAAAACCAGAAATTTCATGGCTAGTGTAAACCTGGTATCTGGAATTGCTTTATAGTGAAAAAATTCAAACCAACCCAGACTGTTTAAACAGAAGTCCAGTATAACTTTTCAGATCCATTACTGTCACCACGTGATCCCACATCATGGTAGTCCTGTTACTACTGCAGGAGGAAGAAATATGGTTTATTGTTCATGTGATTACTCACTCTTCTGTCATTTGAGGTACAGAACATTTACACAATTCTCACTGAACAAGGTATAGGTATGGCTTCTTGGCCAGGATCTCAGCTATTTAAACCTGAGTTTAGTGTGTTTCCTAAATGGACTGGAAGAAGGGAGAAAGTGGTAGTAACAAGATAGCATGGAGGAAATAGCTACACTCTGCAGGAAAATGATTCAAATATTACTTTTTCCATGACTTCCTGTAACCTATGGTTAAACACTAAGGTTATAAGGACAGACCTGTAATTACTGTACAGGCATGCAGGAGGGAAGTGACATTTCCCATGCTATCCCATAAGACAATTGTTCCTGTCTATAACAAAGAGGACACTAAGATTCATGTTCCCTTAATCCACATCATTCCTTTGTATCCTGGACATTCCCCATCACTATCTGAGCCCACTCATGATGTCCTAGCACCCTGAACAGAAGCAAGGACGTTGCTGACCAGAGGCTGTCCAGCTGTTGGTGGTGGATGTGCCAGAACAAATAAAGCAGTGGTGATATTTTTTTAAAACTTTCCTCCTTCCTAATATGAGAAACCAGATTAATTAATGGAACATAAAGAAGACTCAGTCAACTTTGCTGAACGGATTTTATGTTTCTATTGCCTGTGCCTACTGGTTGGGACTAACACCTAAGGAAATATTGAATGAAAGCATAGATCTTCAAACACTGCAGCCCAATTCTCCATTGGAAACGTCTTACTGGGAAGAAAATGTATCAAATCTGCTAAAATATTGACTTTTAAATAGACTTTTTTTCATTCAGATGCAATTAAAAACTTTATTAATATTTTAAATCTGACCTATGTAATGTGATGGATTAGGGCATGGATCTTCTTTTAGTTCCTTAAATGGCATTTAAATTGAATTCTACACTTTCGTTATAGTTTTTCTTTGTGGCTGACAGTTGTGAAATATAAAATAATAAGAAGGTTTATATTCTGGATATGGGATCTGATTCTGGGCAGTGCCCTTTTACGCTAGCCCATGCTCAGGCCTTGTGTGATCAAATAACATAGTAAGGTGAGGTGAACCACTGACAAGTTTGCTCATTCAGCAAGTTGTTTGTGACCAGGCTGTTTCCTCCTTTAAACAAAAAATTGCAGATTTTTTTCACCATATTTTTTTATCTTGTGTCTTGAAAAGATTAAAAATTATTCATGACTTTTGGGACTTTATGTAGTAATTCACGTGGGATCAGAGACACTGAATTTCACTTCCTCTGGGTCCCTGTCAGCTTTGCATGATAACTGCACTGAAGAAATATCTTCATATCTTCCTTTTCAACAGATAATTATTTGTGAATAATTTGGTTTTGGGGGTTCTACCTTATGTCTCAGTGTAAATATCCTCATGAGAAAACACAATATTGTATTTTTGTTTCTTCTACAGGATTACGAGTGCAATAAGGGCTTAGATATACTTCAAGCAGACTTTTTCTTTTCCAGTTGTCTAGAAAAAAATGCTCACCAATCAGCCTCCCTGAGGACTAGTCTCTCATAAATCAAGTAAAAATGTCTGTTTTCCAGTGGAAGTTAGAGTGATGATGGAGCTGTGAGCCTCCATGCTTCCAATTTCCCACTATTTTTATTTCCTTTCAGTCAAGTGCACATAGTATTGCAGACCTGCTGTTGCTGCCCTGTCATAGCATATGAAATTATCAATGAAAGTCAATGAAATTATTTGAGATCTGTGCAACCTCACCCCATGCCATCAGCTTTCAAGGAGTGTTCTCTCATTACCTTATCTTTTAAAACTTATAACTTACATCTGGATGTAGATTGAAAGAGAAGTTAATGAAATCATATTGCTGTTGAGAGGCAGCAAAGATGAACCATATTTAGCTCTTAGAAACAGGTTTTTTAAGAAGGATGTTTGAAACAGAGAGTTGAAAAATTACTCTTGCCTTGAAATAAATATTGCAGCTGCATAGACATCAGAGGGATTCTATGACAATGGAAGGAACATATCTATATAAATATAGATATATATTTTTGTAATAAAAATATCAGTTTATTAATATGCTCAATCACCGTTAGTGCCAAAGTAACCTGTCATCTGACAGAAAACTGCTTGTACTCGGTACCAAGTTCAACCCAGCCAGTGGTTGCTGTTTCTAGAAACTGAATTTGTTCAGTGTACATATTTCCCAACAACAAAATGCAATCATTTCAGCATTATAGCACCTGCATCATGTCACTGGGTATTATGAACTCTAGCTCAGCCCCACCTTCTGAAAACTGAAACAAAATGAAAAAGAAAAACAAAGCAAGAAAAAAAACAACACAAGCCAGAACCTGCAGCTTTTCTACTTCAGTGCACATTTATTACAATTTGAGTTGTGAATAATGCAGCTACCAAGCCCCAGCTACCTTATGCTCCAGGCTGGAGTCTTTAAACATCAGTGAAAAAGGCTTGATATGCTCTCTTCTCAATTTATCGCCACTCCGTAAGTCGATGGTGTGCTCTATTCGCTTGTTAATTTCCTCAGGCCCAGACTGGACATGCAAAGCTTGTGCAAGATGGTTTGGAAGCAGATTTATTGAATTTCTTGTTAGGGCAGCCAGAGTCTAGGGGAAAGCACATGCAAACAGAATAAACCTGCTGATCCCCTTGGGTTAAAAATGCAATGTTTTAGTTCATGTTGCATTGCAAACCGTTACAGCATTCCATGCAATTCATTCAATGAAATCTATAGAAGTGTAAAATAGTAAGTCTGTTCCACTAGACACATACAGTACATTAATGAGAGCATTTTAATGCCTTCTTTTTTACAGGCTAGGAGGTTTCTGCTGCACTGAGCATTAGGACTATATTCTGCTTTCCAAATCTGATATTTAATTATTAATGCATGCATGAGGGGAGTACACACACCAAAATCACAGCAGGATATCTGACTCAATGGCGTGTTTTTATAAATACGAATGGAAGCCATATAAAACAAGACCTGCAAAACAGGAGTAGTGAAGTTTTTCTTATCTCAAAGTTACTGGATGTGTGTAGTTGAGGAACAGATCACTTAGTCAGGAGTGAAGAAGGTGACATTTCTGATTACTTCAGCATGGGTTTTTGGATAAAATGTTCTTCTTCACTACTGGTATATTTTAGCCAATCTATATTACAGTTAGGCTATATGATTTAATTTAACTGTAATTCATATTATTATTTAAAATATCATCTCAAATGCATTATTCCTTTGGGATTTCAATGACTAATCAAAGGAAAAAATGAAAATACTTGTGCTTCACAGAGGAATTCTACCAGATATAGCGTGAAGGGTATTTCATCTTCAGCAAAGAGTTAAAGTTTGCTTTCATAAAGAGAATACCTCTTTCCCAATTCATGGTGCCATTTCATGACACAAATCACAGTGAAGCAGCTCTTTCCCACTTGAATGGGAAAAGAAACTCTACTATTGTAATATTCCCAAGGGTTAGGAAATGTTAATGAATGGAAAGGATGTGAAACTTCATACATCATAGCATAAGACATTTCAGCATTATTATGAGTGGGAAATAAAATTCTGCCTGAGAAAAGTTATTCCATAGGTCTTTCCTGAAAAGACCTTCAGCTCTATCTCCTATTAGGCGTTGTTGAAACAGGAGCTTAGGATGTTTTGTCACCAGATGTCCCTGGAAAGCCAATTCTTTTGTATCACAGGATTATATTGGGCAAATGGGAGGTTTTCCCTTGTTGATATTCGAACTATAGTCAACAAACATATTTTAATGAATCTTGGACAGCAAATAAAAACACAGGAAGGGTCTCAGGTATCCACTGCCAAAGCCCAGGTGACAACTTTCCTTACAATCCTAAAATCAATCCATGGACTCTGTAGTCACAGATAGTATTTCATATTTCATCTTATATGATGAATTTAAGATCCCAAAATAGAGGCAGAAAAATATGTCAGGATTGAAATCTTCTCTCTGTTTAAGTGAAAAGCAGTTTTCCTGTTTGTTCACTAGAAAAAGGACTTCAGTTGAGAAGGTCTGGGAAGACACTCTTCTCAAATCCTCCCTTCTTCTGTCTAGCAAATCAGTATCATCAGCATTAGGAGAAAAAAACAGTATCAAAGAAACTTTACTCATGCTTAGGTTTCAGATATTTCTGAATTCATATCTTTGTCTTGGAGAAAACAATCAAGCAAGTGGATAAATGCTATATTATTACACACTGTGACACTATTTTAAGTACTCCCATCTCTTTTAAACTTAGCTAGGAAGAAAAGCTTTTATAAATTTTTGGTGGCTGAAGAGGCATGAGTGTGTCTGAAATCCCTGTCAAAGGATAAGCTCACATCAGATGGTTGTATGTAAATGGATTCCTCAGAATTACCTTGTATTTCTGCTTCTGCACTGAAACGAGGGAGAACATCCCTAATGTTTTTGATGAGCATTTTGTTTTATTTATATAAGGAAAATAATCTCAGTTCATTCTATGACTATATTTTGGTTAAAATTCTATTTTAAGCTGTGATTGATATGAAGGCTTGTCTCCTTGCTGAATGTATGAAGTGTTTTACAACTCATGGTAGATGAACATGACATAATATCATGACTATTGCCATGGTGCCTGTAGTATTTTGCAAAAAATAGACTCTGAATTTGCATTTATATTCACAATATAATAAGGAAATTCATATTTGTGTTTCGTCGTTTTCTCTCCCTCATCTGCATGCACATACTTAAGAAAACTGCTTCCCTGTATTTAGAAATAAAAACAATGAAAAAACATCATGCAAATTATTGTTTCAAGAATAAGTTCTAACCACATTTTGTCTCTTATCCCCCTCTTTGCACTGCATCTTTTAAGACTTCTTTATGCAAACACAAAGATATATTGATTAAATATTGATTCTTCCTATTATCTCTCCTACACTTTTGTAAGCAGCTCTGTGGATGACACAGTTGTGAATTCTACAATGGGCTTTTGAAGTTTTCTGATGCTGACAATAACCATTCATCATACAGGAGCAAATACAACATTCTGCTAAAAACAACAACAAAAAAAAGCCAAACAAACTTGCATCTGAAACTTCTTCAAGAGGAAGACACCTAAATGAGGGTGTCTACAAGGTTGGTGTCTACGTGCTCAGTGTCTAAACTTCTATTTCTTTCAATACAAACTCCAGATACTTTCAGCTGCCCAATCACATGTAGCTGTGGTCAGCAGAGATGCTTTAGGGAGCTGGACAATAATCAGGAGCCAGGAGATGTGGCACAAGACACAGGGACACCATGTACCACTGGTCAGTGGTGAGGAGCAGCTGGGGTGTGCTGGGGCATCTCAGCATAGAAATAACAATAACAATGGGGTAGCTGTAACACACAGGTACCTTGGTTTTGAATTGAATTCCACCCTTTTGTTTAGACTTGCCTTTTAGTATAATTTCTGTACTCACTGTTAAGCTTCACTGCAACCATTACTAAGGTACACCTAGAGAAGACAGACATTTTAATATGCTGTTCTTTTCTAATTCACATCCTGACAGGCTCATCAGGTGCCTCCACAAGCACACACAGTGACCATGTTATGCTTTCAGCTAGTCCTTTTTTAAGGTACATGGAAGAAATCCAACTTAAACAGATATTAATTCATTCTAGAGGAGGAGGCCTTTGCTCTCTTGAAATAAAATAACTTCTGTCCAATTTTCTTTGCTTTAAGAAAGAAGCCCAGACACTTGTTTCAATAACAGAAACCTCCATTAATATTGGACATGTCTGAATTCAGACAAGAACTTGCACCTTTGGCTTACCTCACAATCAGAGCAAGGGCACATAGTGATGATTGGGCTGTAGACAGGTGTTTTTGCTAATATCTGTGACTGCCTACACAAAAAGTGGTTATTTGTTTCTTACTCACATAAACACATCTACAATTCACTGATTCAGGCTGCTAATAGAACACAATTTTGACAAAATGAGTATGGATTGGGATAAATTTGAGTTTGGCTTAAGAATACCCCAGAGATTTCTTTTCACATGCTTCCTAACACAAGTAGAGTTAAAAGTAAGATACATGTGATCAGTTGTTCAAATTTTGTCGTAATCTATATTGGGTAAAGAAATAATTTAAATTCTGTTGGCAAATATTCAAACATACAGAGTGATTCATTGCTGGGTTGCTGCTACTACAATCCTCAAAGCCTGCTGCTGACAGTGACCTTTAAGCTGCTTAATTAGTGTTATTAAATGCTTATTCTGTCCAAGACTGACACACCTCTGGAAAAAGCTACTACATCCTAGTATAATTTAAATCTATCATCTGAATTTTTTAGCTAAAATACATTATTCATGAGCAATACTGCCTATTGTCTCAACTGTAAATTAAAAATTACATAATAATTAAATCATACATAGAACAGCAGATTTTTAAAATCTTGTCTCCACCAAAAGGCTTATTGTAAAACTGTGTAATATAAAATTACAGCTTTTCCCAACACCACTTCAAATTCTTTAAAAAAACAGTGAGAAACTGTTCTAAAAGTAGATAGTTTATTGCCATAAGAAAAATAAAGTTTTGAAGAAACTGTTAAGCTATGCTTATTTCAATTATTTTCAAGGCCTTTTTACTAGTACTGAGCAGGAGTTGATCAATAATTGAATAAATCCACTAATCCTTTATTTTGTTCTTTGTCTTTGTTAACATCAAGGTCAGGTTTAGCTGAGGAAATAACCAAAAAATGAAAGCCCACTCTGCATAGACTTTTTTGGACTACAGAAATTGAAATATCTTAAGGGGAAAGAAAGAGAGAGAGATCAGAAGATATTCACAGCAGCATGCATCCATATCTCTGTTCCTAATGAAATGACAATATAAAGACAGGTCAACAAAATACAGAGAATATTATAAGGCAGTGTACATGCAGATACACAGATGTACAGAACATATATAAACCAGGTGTTTATATAACAGCAAACTGTGCCATGCTCAAATTCAGTTTGAAGAGATGAAGACACTGCTGTGGGCTGACTGATTGTGAAATTTTATCACTTCTGAGCACATTTGTAAGAAGCAGAAGACGGCTGAGAAAAGCAAGACCTCCATACAACAATGCTTAATGTTCAACAGACAGTTCAGACAAGTAGGAATAAGGATGTGCAGCAGAAGAAAGGATATATCATGTCATTACAGATCCCTCAAAGAAAATGAAAGAAAACTTCAGCTGACCTTGCGTCATAAAGACTCATCAATCTTCCAAGTGCAGTGAGAAGAGTGGAGTCTGAGGGCATTTTAACCTTTCCATCTTTAATTCCTCTAAACAAGCAGACTTCACAAAACGGGTTTTTTACCGTACAAGAATTGTTTGTTCCCAGGTTGCTGGCAATCAGCCATGCAGTGCTTTCGGAAAACATCTGATCAGGAGAAGTTGCTATTATTAAGCTACAGATGTCTTTAGAATCTAACTCATCTGCTAGTGAAACTTAATTATATCTTAGAGTATGAGTTTTTAATATTTTTCATTTAAAAAGTGAGAAATGAAGAACTTGATTTCACAAGGTGCTTTTTTTTTGCCTTCCCTCAGATATCAATAAACTACTTTAAGCTTTTTCTTCTGGTGAAATGTCCTTTCCCTCATCCCTTTAATTTGGTGGCTCTACAGTGAAGCTATGCAATGCGATATACACTCTGACTAGAATGTTCCAACTAGTTTAGTAACATTAGATTTATTTTTTTAATTACATCTTTGTGGAATGGTTCAATTTAAACTAAGCCGGGCAGTATTCAATTTCAGTGGGGAAAAAGAATAAAAACAATGAACCCAAAATCTCTGCTTCACTGGCATTTTCCCAGTTTAGGTACATGACTTTTTCTGCATTGAAACAATTTTTTCAATCCTCTGCTGTTACAGTACATGTTAGAATAAAGGTCAAGGATGAATTTGTCTCCTCTGAGGCCTCCATTATTGAAGTGCACTCAATCATGCATTCATCTCAATGACATTAAAGGAAGTTTGACTTACGTTTTGTTTTCCCACTATGTTATCAAATGGAAGTTCAGGGCTCCAGGATCCTTCGGTAAACGTAGCTCCACTGTTTCTCCTGTCAGAAGAACTGACAGCCTCTTTCACAATATCTTCAGGTAAAGTCAACAGACTCTCCTCAGGCTGTTTAATTAAGTAAGTCTCAATGTTATGTTTCCTCAGGAATTCATTGCGCTCTTTACCATGCCCTTCTTCAACTTTATAATCCCCATTCAGGCAGTCCAGAGTGGCTTTGGAGATGTGAATCCTCCTGCATAAGTGAGATACGTAGTAGGAAATACTGATTGGGCTCTACTATACATAGGTTAGAAGGAGGTTTTGAATTCTGTGTATTGTTTAACATCATGGATAAATACAAGGTTTTCTATTGCAAACGATGAAAATTAAATAGTACACTTAAAAACATGAGCTTTATTTGTGGTCAAATAATCTCAAGACATGTTTACATAAGTAAGATTTCATTAATGCACAAAGTCCTGTCACAGGAAAAACACTTTGACATTCACCCCTGATACCTTTGCTCATAGTTAAGAGTTTAATGGGAGACCTTCCTGAGTAAAACACTCTTCTGAGTGAAAGAAAATTGCACCTCAGGGAAGTATGTTGAGAGAAAAATAAATGGTAGGCATTAGAGTAGTTTATGTGAAGGTCTTTAATTTCTTTCAGTTTCCCTAGGTAGCTTAAACCTTTTAAATTAGTGGTCTGATTGCACCTGAAGTGAATTCAGGAAATAGGGGAACTATACAAAGGCAAGCAACGTAATCATTTCTATTAAGACTAGGGAATGGGTTCAATAAACTTTGGCCAAAGTGAAGTTGAATTTAAGAGATTACATGCTAAAGAGCCCAAATTTTGCAATGGTGTGATAGGAATTTGGATGTCTTCCAGCTAAACCATTTTTAAGGAATCTTCAAGTTCCTGCATGTAGGAAAATTGCAGACACCTCTAGAACACATCAACACGGTCAGCTAGGCTATACTGTACAATGCAGCATCATGAATGCCATAAAAGTTGTTCATTAGGCATTTATCTAACCCAAGCAAATAGTTGTAGTGACTCTTTAAATGAGCTCATTTTTTAAACTTTGGGTGTGTGTCATTTTCTGAAAGACAGACTTGCATACAGATTCCTAATATTCAGATTGAGCTAAAATTCTTGATCCTTTCTTGATGACACATGCTAAATTGCTTTTCTCAGGCACCACAATTTGGCTTCCTCCTGTGAAGGAAATGCTCCTAGCATGCCCCTTGGGAACTTCCTTCTGCAACTCAAAAGATGCCAATACAGAATTGAATTATATTTTGATGGAATAAAAGACTGTAAGGGCATATATGATGTGTATGCATTGATAGAAAATAAAGTGCTGGTTGTATTTAAGCAGTGTGAAGTGCCCAGGAGTATCAGAACTTGGCACAAACTGTCCATGTAGAGCATTAAATATCAGCATGTAATTAAAAGGAAAAAAAATTGTATCCCAGCCATTTTTTAGGCTGTCTCAACTTCCCTGCTTCTTCTCAGGTTTTGTACAACTTTTTCTTTCTAAAGTCATGCTGTTATAGTGATCTCAGAGATTAGTAGTATTTTGTAGTGAAAAATCAGTAAAACCCAGTAAAAATATTTCTCAAGTATAAGCAAATTTTGGCCTGGACTTAAACAGCAAAGCATGTGACCTCTCAGAAAGATGATAGCTCTAAGAAATCCGAATAGGCTAAATGGATTTAAGTAAAGTGTTAGCATAAAACTAAAGAGAAAAAAAAAAAAAAAGAGAAAGTGATATACTAGTTGCCAAGGTGACTATCTCTCTCTTTAGATTCAACTAATATAATTTAGGAAGGCTGAGTAATAAAGCCCTGAAATATGGATTTTAAGATGGATATGATAACAGCTTTAAGCAGAGTATGGAGATAGCTATTAATGTAATATCCTTAAATGGGCCAAATATTAATAAATAGTTGGCAGATTGTAAGTGTTTTCTGGCTTCAACTTTAGTACTGCTTGCTTAAAAAAATGCTTAAGATGTGGAGAGACATCTTTTAATTTTATACAAATACAGTACATTGGGAACATGAGTATTGAAGGCAAGAAGTATCGCCTGACCTCTGGAAAGCATATCAGGCCCACAGTGTTAGATGATACCTGTCATTGAGACATCACTGAAAATTAATTATTACCTAGGATTTATGCAGTTCAGTACTGGAGATTAATACCTATATACACTAAGTAAAGACTATTAGAAAATGGGATCCTGGCAGAAGAATGTCACTGAAATAACTGTAGGATCTTACAAGGTTTCCTTCTCAGGTGTTGTGGACATATTTTTTACTCTCAGAAAACTGGAAATCAGCATTTTTTTTCTCGGTGCTCCCAACTGCCTTCTCCCACGGCAGCTGGGCTGTTGGCTTTTGCTCCTTCTGTCAGGTGCAATCTCTCCCTGCATCCCCCATGCTCATGGGGGCTCAGGGGGACATGCAGGCATTGAGGGGAAGAGCTGAGCCCGTTGTTTCCTGCTCTCAGACTGGTGAAAGGATGTTTCCCATGCTCAGCTGCCTCTCTCCACTATGCCCTCAGGAAAATGCTGCAGTTCATCTTTGCTCTTGTTTTCCACCGTGAGAGCAGGACTGCTCATAACCCCAGGGCAGCTTTCCTGGTGAAGCTGCTCTAGGAATGGGAATAACCTTGGTATCACAACAAGTAGGGGGATTTGAATGCCGGTGGCAGGGAGAAGTAAGGAGAGGCTGAAATGAACTTAACTGATCTATTAAATCTGCTCTGCACACTAGGAAACTCTGATGTAAATCACTATTCTGAGGGACTTGGTTCATTGCTGTCACATACAGGTTTTGTTCTGCTGGCACACTGATATCCAGGAAATCACTCTGCTCTGACAGACTGCAAACCTGCCAGGCATTTTATCTCCAGCAAGGCTGTGCATTTTCTGGGTTATTCATTGATAGCCATACGACTTGCACACATTAACAGCAATAGACTCTGCTTTTTGCAGGTGTAGATGGTGAAACTTAGATGATCAATTTGCTCATGTGGAAAAAAAATCCTCTTAGTCATCTGGGGCTATCACATGGGATAAGCAGAAGGCAATGAAATTTTTTCTGGAATTTTTTATACACAGGTGACATATGCAGAGTACAGAAGTTGTTCTCAGAGCATGCAGAATTTCATTTTCTGCTAATTCCAAGAATATATATTGGAATAAAGGTTTACTATGTAGAACTGTGGAAGGGGCAATATATGAAGCAAATTTTCAATATATGAAGCAAATTTCCTTCCAATTTCCTGGGAACATGACAGCTCTGACAGATCCTGATGTGTGTGTAGGGAGGACAGCACATGACTCGGTTTTGATGACTTAAAATCTCTGTCATTCAAGGTGACAGCACTATTTAGACTTTTTTTGCACATAAAGATGTCTGCTGCTATTGCTTCTAAATTCCATAGCTAAAATTGGAATTGTCTAGGTGATCTTTTTTACACCTTTCATCAATGGCAGGTGGAACTGAAAGTGAACAGAAGATTCCTGCAATCACTACTGTTAGTTCAAATTTAGGATTTGTAGCTTCCAAACTAGCAGGATATATAGGACATATCAGGCAAAAATAACATTCAACTTTCAAGTGAATCAGCCACATCAGACACTCAGACAGAGAAAAAAATTAGGCTTTTTTTTTAGTGGAAAACCATCAATTTTCACATACAGACAGGTTAAGATAAATATCTCAAAACATCCACTAAAGCATCAAATTATTTAAAAGACTTCCTGGAGAGCCTGCTGTTCATAACAACTTGTTATTAGCATATTGACCTGTGAATACATAATTCTTCCCACATTTTGTGCATTATGAAATAGAACAAATTATATCTTTGTGCCTCATAGTATTGTTTGAATGACAAAGGGTGAGAGAATGAAGCCTGGAAAATCTCATGGATGGTCAACCCTTAACTGGGAAATTTGGGCTACCTCTGAGGACTATGATGGCTGAAAACAAAAATTGATCTTTTCCAGAAAATCAAAGCTGACCAAGAAAAATAAAGATTTCTGTCTTGTCTTTTCAAATAGCTCTAAAAGCAGACCATTTCTACCTTTTTTGGCTATAGCCTCACTAATCCTTGCCAACTGCAAAATAGCAAAAAGAAAAGGTCATAGTTGATGGAACTATGTAAGATAGTTAATCTCTTGGCAAGGTTAACAGCGTAATGTGCTGGCAATGTTTTCTGACTGTGGGAAATACACTTTGCCTTACCCAGGAATTCCACCTGACTCGAGCTTGTTTGCAATATCCACGTCCCATGACCAGACATCAAACTGCCACTTTCTCAGGCCCAGCACTCCACACAGAACCGATCCAGAATGAATCCCTATTCTCATGTCAATGTCATGCTTTGTTCTTGATCTGACATATCTGTTAAACAAAACACACAAAGAAAGAAAAATGACCAGATTTATGAAAATATATGCCACAATTTTCCATATAATTTTGAAAAGGATATGATGTAAAATAGAATGTCAATTAGCTGTAAAGTGAAGTCTAGCCTGTAAAATGAAAAGAGAACATTCTAAATAGCAAAGATAGAGGTAGCGATAAAATTATTCTAAAAGCCAAGTTATCATTATGCACTTAATTGCATGCATGGCTCAGTGGCACACTTATTATTCCAATCAGATAGAAAGGGAAAGACAGAGAGAGAAAAAGATGTCTGAGTGAAAGTATTTTGTTGGACTTATTAACTGCTTTAGCTTGGAATTATAAAAGGTTCAGGAACAGTATGGAATGGTTGGAACAGTATGGAACAGTCAGGAACAGTATGGACGGTGCAGGAACAGGAATTATTTTCATCAAACCTGTCTATTCTTTTATATTGTTGTGTATTTTTTACTAATTTTCAAATTTTTAAAAAAATTATTTTATTGATTGGGATTTTCCAGAGTTACTTTTTGTCAAATGACTATTTTCGTTAGATTTGGCCAGAATACCATTTGCTCTGTCATGACAACCGTGTGAGTTTAAAATTGGTTTTGTCCATTCTGTGGGGTGGTGAATACCATTTCACCTCTCAAAATAATCACATATGAGCATATTTGTTAAGAGACTGCTTTTCCAGTTCTGTTTGTGTGACAATAACTGTTTGGACCAGAAATAGTTTTAGAGCTTGTGCTCATTAATCTTTAAATTGTGTGCTCAGGATAGGAAAAGCACATTGCTACTGCTGGTCTACAAACCTGCTGTGTCTCTGTAAAGGGCCTCATCTCTACAGTCACTGAAGTCAGTAGAAGCACAGCAAGATCACACCACAGAGCAGGGAAAGAATAAACAGCTCTATTTCACTGCTCTGATGTTAACTACCATTGCCTCAGATGCATCAGTAATGACCTTGACAGATCCTCTGTAGAGGAGAAAAGGGTAAATTGCTTACTGCATTCAATACTTGAGTTTTCATTGTTGCAATGGAGCATCAGCTCAGCTTGTAAGGGAAAAAAAAGAACAAAACAAAACAAAGAGTTCTAAAATGGAGAGAAACTATTTGCACAAAAATGTGAAAAATTGAAAATAAGAAATTTATCTTTATTTCCCCTCCCTTCATATTATGAAAACTTGGAGAAAGGCAGACGTGATAAGTCTCAGTGCAGTAGTTTGCCTACAAGACCTTTTTATCACATCAGGAAGCCAACATATTTCAGATATATAAGAGAAAAAGGTTTTAAATAGTTAATCATTAAAAAAAAAAAAAGCTTTGAGAAGGGATTTATCTGTGTTCTTATACTTAGAGATTATATTTTTCATTTACAAATTTCTTTATTGCATGCAAGCAAGAGGGCTTGAAATATCAAAATAAACTAACTATTACTGGTCCCTGGAAGATGGGATATGCAACAACTCCTCCACACTGAAGCACTTTAGTAGTTGTGAGAGCAGCTAATAGAAGTGAGACCACTGAGATTTTAATCTATTTTAAAGAATTTTTATATGCTACAAAAATATCTAAACTGAAACTCATAACTGTCAGAGAAATTATCACACAACTCCTCACATGATTGTTTCCCCAGTCTACCTTTTCCTTTTGTTCAGACTAAGATATTATTTCTCATTTTTCATCTGATTTATCTCGAAATAAAAGATGATTGCATTTAGAGGAATAATTGAGCAAAAAGCTTTTCGTTGAAAAATGCAATCAATAAGAAGGGCTTAAGTTTAATAAAATGTTTCAATAGCCTATATTTATGTAATCTTTCTCTATACATATATAGACACACATGCTATTTTACCAATTTCATTTCTATTTTACCAACTGTTGT
Source organism: Promerops cafer (assembly GCA_013398275.1). NCBI lineage: Eukaryota > Metazoa > Chordata > Aves > Passeriformes > Nectariniidae > Promerops > Promerops cafer. The sequence continues at coordinate 8,345,377 of VZSE01014922.1, forward strand.
GTCCTGTGACGAGCAGCTGAAGGCTCTAGGTTTGTCCAGTTTAGAGAAGAGGAGGCTGAGGTGTGACCTCGTTGCTGTCTAACAGCTGCTTGAGGAAGGGAAGGGGAGAGGGAGATGCTGAGCTCTCCTCCCTGGGATCCAGTGACTGGATGCCTGGGAATAACTCAAAGCTACATCAGTGGATGTTCAGGGTTCAGGGTTGGACATTAGAGAACATTTTTCTACCATGACTGTGGCCAAACAGGGAAACAGGCTCTCTACTGAGGTGATTGATGCCCCAAGCCCATGATCAAGAGGCATTTGGACAATGTCCTTAACATGCTTTAACTTTGGTTACCCTTGAATTCGCAGGCAGTTGTACTAGATGGTTGCTGTAGGCCCCTTTGAACGAAAATGGCTTATTATTCTATTCTATTCTATTCTATTCTATTCTATTCTATTCTATTCTATTCTATTCTATTCTATTCTATTCTATTCTATTCTATTCTTGTCTAGTCTAGTCTAGTCTAGTCACTTTAAATACTGTGTTCTGTGATCTTGTGTTTGTACCTTATATGAGAACTAACACATGCAGGTATCACTGGAGAGACCAGGTACAAACAATGGTGAAACTGAGCAATGTGCCCCTCTGTTTCCAGAGTGTTCACTAAGGATTGCTGGATTTAACTTTTCCTTTGTCATAAAAATGTGGGGATGGTCTGAGAAGCCTTTGGCATCCTCCATCAGCCACACAGGACTTCTGCATTTGTCCTAAAGGTCGCACAGCTGTGCTGCCCACACCACCTCCTGCAGTGCACTGCAGACATTAATCAAGGTCCTCTCCCCCTTGCCTTATCTGTCTTTCACAGTCTCCCAGCAACTCTTTACGTGCTGCTCAGGTGATATTTGATCTCAGCTCTTCATCAGCAGACAGAGTGGATTTGGCTTCCTGCCTGCCCCCCCTGGCTGAGGAACATTCTGTTTCTCTGTCTGCTGCAGTGCTGGTGCCCATGCAGGGCTCTGTCTTTGCATCCTCCTCTTGTCATGCACAGCAATGTGCTCCTATGTTGATAGGTGGGAAAATAATTACAGTAGGGGACCTGATTGTATGAAGTCAGAGGCAGTCTGAAATATATTTAAACAGCCCTGTACAGGACCTGAATCAAAGCAAAGAGTGATCTAGTCTCACTCAAATTACTTTATTATTTGCAATACAAGACTGAAAGCAGAACTGTTGAGAACCTGTTGTGGAAACAGCAGTCTTCATAAAAGTTTTGTTGTAAGATATTAAATTGAACAAGGAATAAATGGTTTACTTTATTTAAAAATTTCTCTGCAACGACTAAAAAGTTTAAAAGTGAGGTGATTTGTTAGTATGTAAGAAGTCATGGAATTATAATTATTCTTTTTATTTAAAATTGGGAGTGATTCGGGTTGAAAAAGATTTGTGAACTATGTAAAGAAAGGGACTTAATCATGGTCAAATCCAACTCCCTAAGAGCCAGACTACCACATAACTATAGAAGGTCTTGTTTAAATACAGGTATAGGAAAAACAAAGCCTGAAATAACAAAGCCTGGATCACCTTCATCCATAATGGTAGTTCTAACTTATTCAGAAAAAAAACTCTCAGAAATAATAGCACATACTAGATAAAAAATATAGAGATAAAAAATTAAGAGAGTCTGTTTTGCAAAAGCTCAGGTATTCCACATCTAGTTCTTCTCACTCTTAAATTTATTCAACTGTCAATGAATCTTCTAATTAAAAAAAATGTATTTTCTTCAACTATTTTACAGGCTCTCTGCAGATACGTTGACAAAGTGCCCGCATGAAGATGCATTATTGATGATCTATAAAGCAGCCCTGTTTGCCTCACAAGGGCTTTGATCTCTTATCCAGGGTGATGTAAGTGTGACTGGTGTTATTTTTGCCATTCATCTCATTTCAGTCTAGCCAGAGATAAAAGAATTCAGTGATTTTAATTGGATCTTGGCATTTCCTTCTGGCCAGCATTCTTTGATGGATATTTGATTTTTGTGGTGTTAATTGAAACCTTTCTTATTTGCATGAAGAAGGTGAGCCAAAAGTCAGAAATTTGCTCTTCAAGCTTTTGTGTAGCTGCAAAAATCTGAATGCCCTGGAATTCAGGCCCTGCATATTGAGTGACACACTGGCTGCTTCTGTGCTGACCAGTTCAGTGGTGCAAGGTGATGACTATGCTTTGAGATACTTAAAACAACCCCAGAATGCTTTTTCATTCTCAACAAGCCCTTTCACAACCTGTTCCCAGGTTCAACAGTTTGAATGTGATGAATACCATTTCTAGTTGGTAATTTGAATGCAACTGCCTGATTTTGGAAGCAAAATGACTTCAGAAGACTGGAGTTGGCCAGTCTGTTCCACTTTTTCTTACTGGTGGCTAAAATTCTCTGGGGTTGTTGAATTTACACGTCAAGAGATGGTCATTATCATCCTCATGCAGGTGAAATATCAAAGTCTATGTATTCAGGTTGAAGTAAGTAAGCGTCTTAGCTGACTGCTGTGAGCAGAAGGATGAACTGGTGATCTCCTGTGTCTCCTGCTAAATGAAATGTCCTTTGATCACAAGGTTCAGTTATATAGGGAACATTTCAGTTGGACTCAACAGAATTATGGAATTTTCCTAAAGGAATGCAAATGTTTTTTTGGTGCTGACAGGACAGGATAGTAGATGAAGTAAGTGATTTTTCAGTGTGACTCTGGGAACTGTATCATGCCTGTGAAGCAGATATCCATTATTTTGAAAAAGGTAGGTAACAAAATACACTAAACTATTGAACACTTTGAATGGTGCAGTGCAGGTCATGTGGCCTTTGGGATATAACACTTCGTAGATGAACTTTACACAAACTGAATTTACAATTTATTGTAGACATTTTCCCAAGGAGCCCATTTAAAATAGCACCAGAATGAGTCTACGTTGGATTTAGAAACTGAATCTAATGTAGACAGAAACTATTAGGTGGAGAAGTTTCATATTAGACCTATCAGTAATATAACTGACTTGCTCAGAGTTCAGACAGAAACTGTAGCTACATGGGCAGAGTTAATACCGATGCATTCCTCTTTCTTATGTTGATCTGCTCTGAGAGGCAGGAAAATAATACAGTACATGGGACCACACACAATATTACCAGAAGTTTGCTTTTTCATTTGAAAATTATGTTATAAAAATCTATATAATCATATACATATATATATGTATATATATATGTGTATATATATATATTTATACACACACACATATATATATACACACACACACTCCTATGCCATTTTTCCAGTATGGCCTTGACTGTGTTTCATGGTGCATTCAAAGGAAAGAGGTTGCAGAAGTACATGAACCCATTCATCTCTACCTGGTTTAGTTCATATCATCATCCAACAGCAAAAACAGGGAAAGAAAAACTATTCTGGTGCCCCTTCCATTCAGAGTCAGTGGCTGAAACTGACATGTGGAGGTGACAACACAATCAAGTCTCAGTGAGAAACCTGGCTGGCTGAACTTGTGAATATGTCACAATATCCTTTTCCACCACCACACAGAAATGAAGTTAAGCCTTAGTTCTTGGGTTTATGAATACATCCTCTATTCTGTGAATCAGAGCTCATTGCATCATAGGAAGAGCCTTGTAGATCATAGGAGAAATAATCTGTGGAAGGAATCCAGGACTGGATGAATGATATTAATATATAATTATATAATTAAATAATTTATTAATAATAGAATATGAAAGCAATTCCTGTCTCTTTTACTGCCTCAGTAACTTCTTTAACAAGAATTGATCACTTCATGATTTTTGTTAATTCTCAACAGATGATAATAAAAGCAGTTTTTTCATGCTAAAAGCAGGAAACCTGCCAGGGCAGTCAGTCATCTGAAATAGTTGAGGTATTTTTGGTTGTGGGTTTTGCTTGGGTTTTTTTAGTTTTCCTTTTTTTCCCTCTGTCATGAATTTGCCTTAATATTAGTACTTAATTACAGACTTTTAATGAAGACAAGCTGTTATCTAATTTCTGGAGTTTAGCCTATATTGCATGCTGGACCATTTATTTTGTCATAATAGTTACTCTTTCAGATGGTTTTTAGTGGGAAATGATCCAACAAATGAAACAACTCAGGACTCCTTGATTTACCAAACAAATATACCAGCAGAAAGGTTTGTTTGAATTTCCACTGTTATATATATTGTGCCATTTCCATCAATACACTATGAAAGTGAGTCCTTGAGGAGCTGAGTCCACACAATCTCCCTTCCNACACACACATATATATATACACACACACACTCCTATGCCATTTTTCCAGTATGGCCTTGACTGTGTTTCATGGTGCATTCAAAGGAAAGAGGTTGCAGAAGTACATGAACCCATTCATCTCTACCTGGTTTAGTTCATATCATCATCCAACAGCAAAAACAGGGAAAGAAAAACTATTCTGGTGCCCCTTCCATTCAGAGTCAGTGGCTGAAACTGACATGTGGAGGTGACAACACAATCAAGTCTCAGTGAGAAACCTGGCTGGCTGAACTTGTGAATATGTCACAATATCCTTTTCCACCACCACACAGAAATGAAGTTAAGCCTTAGTTCTTGGGTTTATGAATACATCCTCTATTCTGTGAATCAGAGCTCATTGCATCATAGGAAGAGCCTTGTAGATCATAGGAGAAATAATCTGTGGAAGGAATCCAGGACTGGATGAATGATATTAATATATAATTATATAATTAAATAATTTATTAATAATATAATATGAAAGCAATTCCTGTCTCTTTTACTGCCTCAGTAACTTCTTTAACAAGAATTGATCACTTCATGATTTTTGTTAATTCTCAACAGATGATAATAAAAGCAGTTTTTTCATGCTAAAAGCAGGAAACCTGCCAGGGCAGTCAGTCATCTGAAATAGTTGAGGTATTTTTGGTTGTGGGTTTTGCTTGGGTTTTTTTAGTTTTCCTTTTTTTCCCTCTGTCATGAATTTGCCTTAATATTAGTACTTAATTACAGACTTTTAATGAAGACAAGCTGTTATCTAATTTCTGGAGTTTAGCCTATATTGCATGCTGGACCATTTATTTTGTCATAATAGTTACTCTTTCAGATGGTTTTTAGTGGGAAATGATCCAACAAATGAAACAACTCAGGACTCCTTGATTTACCAAACAAATATACCAGCAGAAAGGTAAGTTTGAATTTCCACTGTTATATATATTGTGCCATTTCCATCAATACACTATGAAAGTGAGTCCTTGAGGAGCTGAGTCCACACAATCTCCCTTCCCCTCTACTCCCAGCCACAGAGATTTTTGGAATAAGGACATATGAGAAGGCGATGTTATCCCTGACTAGCACTTAGCTTAGGTGATAATTGTTAAAATGAATTATCATGAAATGATAATTATTAAAATGAATTATTATCTGGTGACTAAACATTCCACTGGAATCCTGTTTCCATCAACAGTCAGTATAGACAGGCATTGATAAATAAACTTAAACACAATGAGATTTATTGCTGCATGTGAAAAGATGTGAAAACCAGCTGAATAAAAGAAATCCTTGTGAAGAGCTTGTCCTTTTTTACTTTAATTCACATTTCCAGCTGCAGCTAAACAGAGTTTACATGTCTTTGGGTTTTGCAGCACAGATGGAGTAAGGATTTTTTCTCATGCCCAAATGTCGTGGAGAAAAACTGCCTTACTTTGGAGTAAATATCAGATTCCATGTAATCTTCCTGTGATTAAAAGTTGCCCATCAATTGTTCTCAACAGTTAAGGGAGCAAGGAACAAGAAGACAGATTGGAATAACAATAATAGTGCTTCTTTTATGAGATTTTTAATAGAGCATGGTGATACAAAAAAAAACAGAGAAAATAATGATTTTTAATTATTTTGTTGAGTTCTAAACAGTTCCTTTCATCTGCGAAAAGAGTAGTGGAGATGCAAGACTCAAGCTTAAAATCAAGTTTTAGAGTCTCAATTAACAGTAAATTAACAATTTAGCTGTGTGGATACGAGCTGTATGAAAACACCCAGAAGTCCCTTGTGAGACAATCTGTCCATGTAGATTTATTTTACATGTTCTGTAACGAATGAATCTGACATTCTTGTTCTATTCCCTTTGACCAGGGAGTGATCAAGGACAATAGAAGGAGTATTCAGCAATGCTGTCCTGAGATCAGAGGGGTTTTTTGGGAGCTGCCTCACCAGAAGGGTTGTACTGATTGGTACAACATTACCAACCACCTGTTGTCAATGGAGAAAAATGTTTGTCTGTATAACTCAATGCAGCTCTCAAATCTGAATGATGGTTTCTCATATCTTGGTCATTTCCCTATTATTTTAGACTTTAAAACATATTTATTTTCTGAAATCTTCTGATGAAGATAAAAATTTTCTAATCATCAAAATGTCATTTCTGTCACGTTTTAAATATGATCAAATTCTGTGAGGACCAATGTGATAAAAAAACTCATTTTATAAAGAGGGTATTTTTTTCATCTTAACTGTGAGAGGTATCTACTTCTTTAATTCTAATTAATAGATAACTCCAAATTCTCTCAGAAATGTGGGAAGAAGTATTTCTAATATTCCATGGCAGGATTGGTCCTCCCTGTGAACTGTATGAACGCACATTAAGATAAGCAACATAAGACTCCTATACTCTGAAGAGAAAAGCCTGGAGGAAGAACCATCCTCACTGTATAGACAGAAAATCAGATGCTGGGATTATCAAATAAATTGGGGCTAATGGGAACTGAATTAGTCTGCGATGGACGACCCAAGTCCTGATGGACTTTGGTGTCACGGCTCCAACTGACTGTAGCTGTCATTTAAGATACTAAATATAGAGCACCATTTCCCCTGGATTACTGCCTCCAAGACTCTTCATTGAAGGGCACAGGGTGTTACAGACTTCCACATGTGTAAGGAGATGGAGAGAAATTTACTGTCTTAGAAGAAAAAGAGCTTACAATGGGTTGTCTGCAGGTGGTGTTACCAAGGAAATGCAGAAGATTTGATGTGTGTATCTAAAAAAATTTAACAATGCTGGTAGAATTTTTCCATCTCTGTGTTCTCTAATTCATGTTTCACTTTCACTGTGGGGATTCCAGAAACAAAGTATTGATTACTCTATTCAACATTTAGCCTGTGATAATTGAATCCAGCCTTCTTAGATATCACTGTTGCATAATCATTATTCAGTTATATTTTCCATTAATTAATTTTAGTCAAATTCTTTCTCTATTAAGAGCTCAGTAATGCAGCTGCAGTGTGCATTAACTGTCTGATGTATGTCATGAGACAGACACAGATAAAAGGGGCAAAGAGGTCTGGACAAGAAGCAGACAAATATGTTGGACAGCAAAATATCCAGGGAAAGGGGAGAATGCTCATGTTAGGCAACACTATTTTAGGGACGACAACAACAGAAAAAGTATTTGAATATAAGAAACTCAGTAATTTTTTAATTGATATGTTATATCAGTAAAAACCCAGAAGTTTCCAAAAGATGGACAAAACCTCTCTTGGAGTATTAGATGTCAGCCAATGTCGAGGTAACTCATTGGACAAGCTCTACCTACAGACTGCTGAAACATGATTATTAATTGTAATTGCATCAAAATACAATAATCTAACAGCAACATAATTATATTTGCATGATGGGAACACATTCCTTCATTAAAATACTTCCAGTGCTTGTGAATTTAAGCAAGAACCTAATTTAGCAGGTAAAATTTGTTCATCTGGAAAATCTCGGTACTTATAAGTTTGTGTATGAGCTAGTTTCCCAGATAAATGATAGCCAAAGCTGTCTATTTTGTGTTTACATTGTGGTTTAATTTTATTAAAGGGATTATAGGAAGCAATTCAGACTCCTCCTCTTCAGTATCCTATTGAAACTGAAAACAGTAGAAAGTGAGAACTGCCAAGAACTGTGAAGCCTCTCAGTTGCACACACAGCTATTGTGTTACATCTCTGAAGTAGCACAGGTTAATAAAATCATTTTAGTAACTGTTCCCATGCATTATATGGACCAAAAAAGTCCTGTCCTTTTCACAGTGATAATGCCAAGATTTTTGAACCAACAGAATAATTACTTGTCTAGTGATAGCATTCTCAGGTAAGAAGTCCAGAACACTGCCAGAAACAATGAATGAGGAGGAGAAAAAGGCATTACCTGATAGTTTTGATCATGCTGAGCCCCATTTCAACACAGCAGTGTGCATGGTCCTGGCGAGGTTCTGGGAGCCCCGACACACAGTAGTAACAATCCCCCAGGATCTTTATTCTGAGACAATGATGTTCCTATGCAGAAAGGTATCAAAGAGAAAGAAAATATTTGCATATTTTTCCATAATTTTAAGGTGAAAGTAAAAGTAGTTGAAAAATTACTGTTAAAAAACCAACCAAACCCCCACCTTGTTTCTGGATGTTTCCCGCTTGTCGTTAGTATAATTGTGATTTATATCACTTTTGAAATAAAGTACCTTTACATTTGCAGCAAAAAAAGGTATAGTGATTTTTCTTTTATGCTAATCAGAGACGTTCTTGCTGATGGGGAGAAAGGTTTTATCAGAGCAAGGTGAAACATAGGCCAAGGATTCAGAAATGCCAGCTGAGATAATGAATAACCCAATTTAGGCTATATTCCTCCAGGGCATGTTTTCCTGCCCACTTTTTACACTGGAAATAAATGAAAAACCTCTTTCCTCCCACTGAAATCTCTTCCCACCTAAAGTTTCCACAGTCACACTCAAGTATTCCCAACAGCTATAGGAACTGATCAAGTGTCTGTATGGCAAGGATCTCAAAGAAGCTCTCTTGCATCAAGCTCATGCTGTGGAGAAATGATGTTTCTTTGGCATCCAGCTAGAAACATCCTTTACCCTATGAGTAAATAGTGAATTTAATTTCTAAAATACATATTAACAGTATCATTACATACTGAAACCGAATATTATTGTGTGATTTTATAATTATTTTTAAAGATCTATTTCTAGTGAGCAGAAATACCTGAGTTGCTGAAATTTTGCAGTTCCAGACCAGCACGTGAGACCAAGATTACCCATAAATTTGCCCAGTGTATTCTACTGGTTGGGCCCTCACAGGAGGCAATCAATGCATAGGAACAGAGAACATTACAAGTTGTGTTTTTATGATGGAGTCATTGAAATATTGAGTGTAGTATTAATAATCACTCAGTAAAGGCTGCAGTAACAGATCTTTAAAAAGAAAAATTAAAGTAAGATCTAGGATCAAATGTGAATGCTGGTTCTCCTGAGAATCAGGTATGGTTTCCAGTCAAGGTTTTGCTTAGGAAGAATGAAGGTTTTTAGTCAACCTCAGACAAGCCTTGCACAATCCTGGAGTGGAACACAGAATCTACACACTTTTACCCAAAGCTTTTTGAGAAGTCAGCTGAAGCCTTAAGCATGCCAGCAAGGGTAAAATCTGCTCTGGGCATGTGGCCAAAGTAAGCTGATTCACCCTAAAATCTCCTTAAACCATCAGTAGGAACTGACCGTGTTTGAAGCTTTAAGTCTCCAGCTAAAACCAGTGCTTGCCTTTCAGAGTGCAACGCCTTGCTATCCAAGTTTCACACAAAATTCCAGACTGAACTCAGGCTTCTAAAATGTCAAAATTCGTATGTAACTCTCCTCTTTCCTCAACCCCTTCTTTTCAGCCCCTCTGCAGACCCACAAAAGAACACTAGGAATTTTTCACATGGCTTCAAATGAAATTGTACATCCTAAACCCCTCCAAAACAACTTTTTTTTTTTTTTTTTAAACATTTCCCCACCAATGGAAAGAATTAGAGATCTGATTTTACCACATTTTCCACCTATTTTTTTAAACTAGAGAGTGAAACTATGAAACATAAAAGTTAATTGACAAGTAGGTAGGACTCAATGGCATAAATCAGTGTATGTCAAACATGTAAGTGGGCTTCCTTAAGCTCCCCTCTGTCTTCCTCATTCAAACAAAATGCAAAGAGATGAAGATATAAACCACACATTATAGAGTTCTTTGCCTTTACTAAAGGTCCCATTCAATTGATTCTTACTGTAAGTGATGTTTGCTTTTACATCTACAAATTAAAAGGATCATGTATAATGTCATATTGGTTTGACTGAGGTGGAATAAATCACAAAGCAACACTTTATTCAGAGCCACTACAAATGCTTTACAAATAATAACCTCATAGTAGAATAGAGGGGGAAAAAAGAGAAAAATGGTCAATGTTTAGGAAAGAAAGAAAGACTGGAAGAACGGAAAGAAGAAAGATATAGCTCAACTATTATTATATTTTAATTTTTAAATTACGTTTTTAATTTCAACGTTTATTATACCTATCTGATGATATGGGAAGCCCCTATTAAGTGAGAATTTATTTCAGCACAGTTAAAGACCATAGTCTTCAATAGGATAAAACTGTTGTTTGGTTCTTAATGCCTCACTTAAACTGGCTAAAGTGCTGATTCCAGTAAGCTCAGACGAGACTTATATCACCTTCCTGCATGTCTGAAATTCAGAATAAAGCAGACAAGTTCAGAGGGACGTGTTTTTGTAAGAATAAGAATCTTAATGCATGACAAGATCTGCTAATGAGGATCTGATATATGCAAATGTGAGTGCATGTGTGTGACACAGGAAATCCATTCAACTACTCATGAATGTTTTCTTTTTCTTGTCATGTGATGTCACCTGACTCATTTGCCAAAGCTCAGGAAGTCATCTACGGAGTGCAATATCCAAACGGAGATGACTGTGTTAGGTGTCCCTATGCCAGCTAGCAGTGGAGCTTGCCATTGCCACCTGAGGAGAGCCAGGCAGGGCAGTCAGGGAAGCCTGGGGACAAGTTCAGCTCACAGTTAAAGCAGCTGGCTGGGCTTCAGTTCAGCTGCCTGTACCTAAACTCACCATGTATCTGTAAGATCCACACAGGACTAACAAATATGACATAAGATTTATGTCCTGTGGAACATTGCAGGGGTTGGGCAAGGTGTCTCTACTGGCACGAGAAACCACAGGGAATTTTTAAATGACTCCTTGTCTTCCTATTTTTTTTCCTGTTAATCAAATTATTATGACTGTTAAATGTGATCCCTGTTACTACAATGTAGTCTGACTATATTGCTTTTTCATTTTTTATTCTTCCCTAATTATCCCCATCATACTCATTTAAAAAGTAAACTATGGGCTTTTTATCACTGGAAATATTTCATCTAGAGGAAGATAATTCAACGACTCTCAAGAAGGACAGGAGGCTAATGGTATCTGCCTTTGGCCGAGGTGAACTGCCTGGTCTCCTGAGAGTCCCTCAAATAACTCGGTAGCTTAATCATATCTACAGTTCAGACTCAAAGCTTTGTCAGACTGGTTGTACGAGAGCATTAAGGTGATACTCATGGATAATGTGGGCAGCCATGCTCTATTTTTAAATCAGAGACTGAGTTTTGTCAGGGCCTGCCCACTTTTCAGTGGTATAAAATGATATTAGTAGCAATCAAGATTTTCCTCACTCTGTAGAGCTCAAGCCCACTTCCTAAAATCATCTGACTGCAATGGTAGCTAAGAGTGGCAAGTTGATATTGAATGAAAATGAATGAAAAATCTAAATATGTATGAAGAAACTGTAAAATGAGTAAATTATTTAAATAAGAGAAAATTGTCATACAGGAACTTTGAAACAGGAAATATTTTTCACAACAATGTTAAATCCTAACACCATTGTGAGGCTATTATCATCTCCTCTTTAATTTATTCTATTCCTCTTCCCTTTTTCATATGCAATTCTAGAAGTTGTCCTTGGGCATGTAAATGACAGCTGATATTATACAGACATTCACATCAGTAACCATCAGCCTCATATCCCTTCCAATACTCATTCATTAATAGCATTTATTGAAGGGATCAATTAAAATCTCAGCATGTCACAAATAGGAGCTCTTTTCTCCCATTTATTTTCAGCTTTTCATTTGCTGCAAGTGGAAGATTAAGGGGCCTGATTCTGCCAAGATCAATTTAAATCAGAATTTTTGCCTGGGGATATTGAACAGACTCAAACACCCAACTATTTTTAATAATAATTCTAGATTAATTCAACAGCAATTGATAAGAAACCTTTTTCCAATTCACCTAAATCCAGAGAAAAAGAAATCATGCAGATTTTTCATAAATAATTACCTCATATGTGGTGAATGATTTATGTTTGAGCTTATTAAATATACCCCTAGTGACTGGAAAGGAAGCAAAGCAAATTGACATAAGGTGGAGTTGCAGAAATGAGTTAGCTCAAATATCAAGTTACTGAAAGACACAGTCAGAAACTTCATTAATATTTCTTGTTTCCTTGGGCTAAATTTCTGACAAGGGAAAAAAAGTGATTTTGTTTTATAAGCTCTGCCACTTTTTCAATTCTGCCAGTGCTGAATTAATTATTTCACCTAGGTTTGAAGGGAACCCCATAGGATAGCACATAGACCCCAGAAAAGTCAAAATTTTTTACAATTTTTATAATTTCAAGCTAAAAGTTTAGAACATTGGGGATGAAAAATTACTGCAACTGAACTACAGAACAAGGAGAAGTCATACACATAAGTCTTCTTTTAAAAGGCAGCCAGAGTGGGAGGAGGAAGGGACTTGGCCTTTGTGTACCATAGCTCAGTTCCTGAAACATGTGCCAAAGTCAGAGGAAACCTGGATAAACCTCATTTCTCAGCATGAATGGGGGCTAGGCCAAAGCTCTTAATCAGCAGTCTGTTTTAGGGCAGAATGGTGAGAGACCTCCATCCAAATTCCTTCTATTGCAGCTCTGTCACTTTGGAAAACAAAACTGGGACATTGAGAAAGCCAGATGAAGGGGAGTTCTCAAGCCTGGTGATGTAGGCCAAAAGGAGGACCAGATATGGTACACAGTTACAAAGATTGTTTCTAATTTTTATACAAATAAAGGGAAAAATATGGCAGTCTTTCATTTGCCTGAACTAGGGAATACATAAGTATGGCCCTATATTAAACATTTTTTACATATTTTAACATACAGTATAAGGAATGTTTTTTTTTTTTCTTTAGAAAAACCAATAATGGGGTGGTTAGAATTTCTCTGTGCTGACAGAAAAAAAGTAGGTTTGAGGTCTCTCATGCTGCAGAAGGAATTGAGGCATGTTGGTGAATGAGTTTTGTAACAGCTTTGTTCCTTGACATACTGTAGAAGAAAGCTGCTATGACTGTTGTGTCTGGTGAGCAATTTCCCTTGCCAGCTCATGTTAATTGGAAGACTATGCTTTAAGTGATTTCAGGGACAGAAATCCCCATGAGAAAGATTCAAGGTGTTTCTTTCTAGCTAAGGCAAGAGCAATTCTGCATGGAAATTGTGCCCCTTAGGAGTTTCAATNGTGCTGACAGAAAAAAAATAGGTTTGAGGTCTCTCATGCTGCAGAAGGAATTGAGGCATGTTGGTGAATGAGTTTTATAATATATTATATCAACAGCTTTGTTCCTTGACATACTGTAGAAGAAAGCTGCTATGACTGTTGTGTCTGGTGAGCAATTTCCCTTGCCAGCTCATGTTAATTGGAAGACTATGCTTTAAGTGATTTCAGGGACAGAAATCCCCATGAGAAAGATTCAAGGTGTTTCTTTCTAGCTAAGGCAAGAGCAATTCTGCATGGAAATTCAATAACTTAATTTTTTCAGGTACATGGGATACTGGTCAACAACACTAGAACATGAGCCAGGATGTGCCCAGGTGCCCAAGAAAGAGGTTATAGCCAGGTGAGGATCAGTCTCTTCTCCCAAGTAACAAGAGACAAGAGGAAATGGCCTCAAGTTGTACCAGAGGAGATTTAGACTGTATATTAGATAAAATTTCTTCATTTAAAGGGTTGCCAAGCATTGGAACAGGCTGCTCGGGAAAGTGGTTGAGTTGTCAACCCTGAAGATATTTAAAAGACGTGGATGTGCTGCTTAGGGACATGGTTTAGTAGTGGCCCTGGAAGTGTCAGGTAAATGGCTAATCTTAGAGGTCTTTTCCAACCTTAATTATTCTATGATTCTATTAAGGATGAGTTGGAGAATTCCCAAGAATATGCTTGTGAAGCCTCATTTAATTCAAAACTCAATTTTTTGAGTTTTGGGGCTTCTTTTTGGGAGAGGTTGAATTTGAGTAATTCTTAGTTTAGAAATCACTGGAAAATTTAAAACAAATTTTATTTATTCTGTCATTTTTATTTGACTTTTTTCGATAAAAAACACTGTATACTATCACTTCTAAAAGTGTTTTATGGGCTGGGGTTCATTTGATTGTTTAGGTCTTTTTATGGGCTATTTACCATCTGAAAAACTGTAAATGTAGGGAGAACACTGTAAACAAGGTTGTTTATTCATTAGTATGAGACATTTAATTATTGACAGTGGTTGGGTGGAAAAACACCTCAGAATTAAGCACTGCAAAAAGAGCATTCACTCCATCCCTTTACTATAAATTCATACAATGTCTTTATAATGAGCTAAATATTATAAATTAATACCCTTAATCCAGAAACTCTGCTTCTTGCTACAGCACCCCAAACATATACACACGAAAAAATTCACACCTGGCATATATGTTTAAACAAGGATTTTTAGGAAGTCTCTGGAATCCAGTGGGATACATGCTTGAGGATAATTTCACCATGGAACCAAGCACTGCCAGTTCAGAGCTGCAATGTGGCCTGGGACAGTAAAGCACTGCGATGGGAGTGTCTTTATCAAGGAAACAGAAAAGCCCTCAAAACGCTCCAGTCTTCCCTTCTTGACACCAGCAGGTGCAGGTATTTTACTGGGGCTCTGGGGTGGTGTGTTCTTGTGGAGCCTGGTAGTCAGGTTGGTTCCCACCCCTGGATACAGCAGTCACAAGACTGGTAATACACCTTTGAAGGAATTTTTGACACCTTGTCTGAAACATCACAGGAGACAATTTAACTGAGGTTACAGAAGAAGAATGCCTCCTTAGAAAAAAATAAACAGAACCCCACCAGTCCTTTAATAAGCTCCTTTATTTAGGGTTTTACTCTTTCCTCTTTGTCGTATCTGAAACTGAACATACAAAGAGTGTAGATGAATTGAGAAATATGATAATTTAAATCATGATATTGACTGACATCTAGCACTGCAGAGAAGGCAGAGGAAAAACAAACATCAAAAATAACTATTATTTCACCAAGGCAGGACGTTTTTTAGGCTTAAGTATCTTGCTGAATGTCATCTTATTTCCCTTCTCAAAATTTCTGCCTAAGGAATGTATTAATATTAAGTAAGTTTCTGTTTAGGCCATTCGGTAGTTGAAGTAGATATATGGAAATATTTTCTTCAGTTCTGTTTTATGCCAACTTGTTTTTCTTCCTTTGTAGATGTCACTTTTCTCTTTAATAACTATAAATCTTTTATGAGTATCACAGAGTGANCATGGAAATTCAATAACTTAATTTTTTCAGGTACATGGGATACTGGTCAACAACACTAGAACATGAGCCAGGATGTGCCCAGGTGCCCAAGAAAGAGGTTATAGCCAGGTGAGGATCAGTCTCTTCGTGCCCCTTAGGAGTTTCAATAACTTAATTTTTTCAGGTACATGGGATACTGGTCAACAACACTAGAACATGAGCCAGGATGTGCCCAGGTGCCCAAGAAAGAGGTTATAGCCAGGTGAGGATCAGTCTCTTCTCCCAAGTAACAAGAGACAAGAGGAAATGGCCTCAAGTTGTACCAGAGGAGATTTAGACTGTATATTAGATAAAATTTCTTCATTTAAAGGGTTGCCAAGCATTGGAACAGGCTGCTCGGGAAAGTGGTTGAGTTGTCAACCCTGAAGATATTTAAAAGACGTGGATGTGCTGCTTAGGGACATGGTTTAGTAGTGGCCCTGGAAGTGTCAGGTAAATGGCTAATCTTAGAGGTCTTTTCCAACCTTAATTATTCTATGATTCTATTAAGGATGAGTTGGAGAATTCCCAAGAATATGCTTGTGAAGCCTCATTTAATTCAAAACTCAATTTTTTGAGTTTTGGGGCTTCTTTTTGGGAGAGGTTGAATTTGAGTAATTCTTAGTTTAGAAATCACTGGAAAATTTAAAACAAATTTTATTTATTCTGTCATTTTTATTTGACTTTTTTCGATAAAAAACACTGTATACTATCACTTCTAAAAGTGTTTTATGGGCTGGGGTTCATTTGATTGTTTAGGTCTTTTGATGGGCTATTTACCATCTGAAAAACTGTAAATGTAGGGAGAACACTGTAAACAAGGTTGTTTATTCATTAGTATGAGACATTTAATTATTGACAGTGGTTGGGTGGAAAAACACCTCAGAATTAAGCACTGCAAAAAGAGCATTCACTCCATCCCTTTACTATAAATTCATACAATGTCTTTATAATGAGCTAAATATTATAAATTAATACCCTTAATCCAGAAACTCTGCTTCTTGCTACAGCACCCCAAACATATACACACGAAAAAATTCACACCTGGCATATATGTTTAAACAAGGATTTTTAGGAAGTCTCTGGAATCCAGTGTGATACATGCTTGAAGATAATTTCACCATGGAACCAAGCACTGCCAGTTCAGAGCTGCAATGTGGCCTGGGACAGTAAAGCACTGCGATGGGAGTGTCTTTATCAAGGAAACAGAAAAGCCCTCAAAACGCTCCAGTCTTCCCTTCTTGACACCAGCAGGTGCAGGTATTTTACTGGGGCTCTGGGGTGGTGTGTTCTTGTGGAGCCTGGTAGTCAGGTTGGTTCCCACCCCTGGATACAGCAGTCACAAGACTGGTAATACACCTTTGAAGGAATTTTTGACACCTTGTCTGAAACATCACAGGAGACAATTTAACTGAGGTTACAGAAGAAGAATGCCTCCTTAGAAAAAAATAAACAGAACCCCAACAGTCCTTTAATAAGCTCCTTTATTTAGGGTTTTACTCTTTCCTCTTTGTCGTATCTGAAACTGAACATACAAAGAGTGTAGATGAATTGAGAAATATGATAATTTAAATCATGATATTGACTGACATCTAGCACTGCAGAGAAGGCAGAGGAAAAACAAACATCAAAAATAACTATTATTTCACCAAGGCAGGACTTTTTTTAGGCTTAAGTATCTTGCTGAATGTCATCTTATTTCCCTTCTCAAAATTTCTGCCTAAGGAATGTATTAATATTACGCAAGTTTCTGTTTAGGCCATTCGGTAGTTGAAGTAGATATATGGAAATATTTTCTTCAGTTCTGTTTTATGCCAACTTGTTTTTCTTCCTTTGTAGATGTCACTTTTCTCTTTAATAACTATAAATCTTTTATGAGTATCACAGAGTGATTAGAAATGGGAATGTAACACATTATTACATTTTTTTCTTGGAAGAAATATTGAACTGAGTTCTAATTTTTTTCAGAGTGTTCTGTGGAAATGATACAGATATTATGGATTTTTTTTGTTATTAATTATATGCATCAATGTATGCCATAAAACTTGATGTAACTTAGGGAAGATAAAAAAAAAATCAGAGACTTCTCATTACTTCTGTATTGCTTAGTAAAACTTAATAAGAGAAAAAAGAAACTTAGCCAAATTACATTTTTCAGTATGCTGTGAAAATGTCTTCTTTAATATTATATGATTTATATAAAATGTTCGAGCAGATCTAACAATCCTTTATATGAGATTATAATTTAATACTTTTATTTAGAAGTAAATAAAGATTTATACGTTTTTTCCTTAAAATCTAAAGAAACTGCCTCAAGCTTTCTTCAATTGACCTCTTTGCTTTGATGGTAATTCTTAGCGAACTCCAAGAGTCTGACTAACAGTGACTATTTTAAAGAGTTATGATAACTCTAGTTAAGCTGATTAAGAGCCAGTTAAGTGATAGATGTGAAATCCAGATGTGATTGTGTAATCCTCCTTAGTGGAATATCCTTCTAGGGAGGCCTTGAAAGGACCACTTTCCAAAAGTCCTGTTGAGGATTTACAGGCAAGTAGGAAACTGTTGCTAATAACATTTACAAAAGGAATAAGACCAGTAAAATAAACAATTACTATGCAGACATGGTGGTCACAACATGACAGCAAGACTGGAAGACCCTAGAATAATATTTTTCAGTGCAATTGTATTATCATGGCATTTGCACAGTGATCAAGGAAAGAGAGATTAGGAGGAATGGTGATGATCTGCCTCCACTGCACTCATGGAGGTTAGTCCAGGAACACTGTTTTCAGTGCTTTAAAAGGGATTCTTGAAAACAGGAGGTGTTCCAGAAAAGTAGTCCCCAAAACTGTGTGAAGGAATATATCTTACAGAATAAAAACCTTGGCATGAGTTTGGTCTGCTTCTTTTATCAAGAGGAAACCTTAGAAGCCCCTTGATCACAGCATCCAGATGCACTCCCAAAGGAAGTCAGTGGCTACAAGATGGTTCTTTTGTCTGGGAATGATTTGCGGTAGCAAGAATCGATGGATGTAATTCAAAGTCAGAAAAAATCAAATGAGAAAAAACCCATACTGAATAAACAGTGAGAGTGTTAAGGCGCTGGAATATACGACCAAGATGGACAAGTATTAAGACAAGACCATCTCTTGGTGCATTCAGATGAAGACCAGGAATTTTTCCATAAGATACACCTTTATCAGGTGTGAAAGCTTTATGCAATATCAGATGGGTAGGTTGATAGATCCATGTAATTCACAAGTCCTTAAAATTCAGGACCACTCAGTGTCCATTTCCAAAATTTTCCAAAGGAAAAGGTAAAGTTCAATATAAGTTTTAGACCCTTTTATTTTATGCAGCTTGTCCCCTCCATAAGAGTCCAGTGTGGAGTCCTGGTTTCCTCTAAAGTGCAGAGGGAGAATTTGTCTCCTTGAGTTGGACAGAAACACCAAACCCTTTCTAGGGAAGCAAGAGCACTTCCTCTGTGTTAGGTATCTCTATTGTCAGGGCATCACACAGATGGCATGGCATCCAGGTCACAGAACCCACAAATAAGGAATGCAATCAAAATGTCTCTCTTTTACTAAATTTCAATTATTCACAATCATATAACTCTAATCTTTGTAGGCAAAATCTGTTCAATTCCTGCAGTGATTCTTCCCTGTGGCTTCCACCTTTCAGAGGATTATTCTAGACCAGTGGATTAGTCTAATCAATGATGTGTTAAAAAGAGAAGTAAATTCCCAGACTAGGAAAGAAAATGCATGAAGGAGCCTAGGGTCTTGAATTTAGTGACTGGGACATTCATTTGAGAGATGATTGTCCTGATAATGATGTTTTGCAGACACAGATGTTCTTTCATCCCAAACCACAGATTTCTGGATAAGAAGTTCTTGGCTATGTAAGGCAGACTGATATATTTATTACCATTTCTTTAAAAGAAACTAACCTACATTTTTGGGATGCCTACTATTGTGTGGCATATTCAATATTGTTCATGAAGATTTATGAATTTAGAACTGCAACAGAAAGATTTCTAGAAGGTTTAAGTGGAGATGTGTGACAAACCACAGAGAAGGGGAAAATGTCTAGGCATTTAAAGAAGCAAAACTTTCAGTTCTCATAAAATAAAAAAAAAGACCAAACAAGCAGGAAGTTGACTTCAGGTTAAGTGGCTAGGGAAGGAGGATTCACTGGATTAGATTTTAAATGTAAATGCCTTCCTTGTTCCTAACTCCTTTACTGTATATAGTCATTCACACAAAATCACTATTAGTTAAATATAGCTTATGGAATGGTTACAAAATATGGTTAATGATCATGAATGCTAGCCAAAATTGACACGTAAAGCAAGGCAATAAAGCATTTTATATACATAGTCTTCCTAAAATATTTCTGTGACATACATACATTCTATTTGGTGTAAAATATGTTTCTTCAGTAAGTAGCTAAAGTAGCTATTTTTGTCAAGCCATACAGAAGCAGACATTACTCCTGTAAGCTTTCTAAAAGACAGGACTGAGGTAATTCTTTCACCTGGCTTGGTTTACAGTGTAGACCAGAACTGACGTGGGCTTTTTGTTTGCAAAGCAAATATTTTAGGTTGCATTTACTAATTTGCCAGTGCCTAGGCAATGGGTTATGGCATCACCCTGTACAAGAGAAAACACATTGAGATAAAAATAACTGAATCAAAAGAAATTTTAATAATTATGGAAGTCTTGCCTTTCTTGACTTTAATGTGTAAGCTGAGAGAAAACCACAAGGATCTTACTGATTCTGTGCAATACATGTACAAATACCCCATAACCCTCATTCAGAAATGTATAAAAGCCAGTGAGGGATGCAAATCTGTACATCAGACCAAGCCACTTTAGGTTCCCTTAATAGTAAATAGATAGCATGGTCCATGATATTCAGTGCAATTAGCATTTTCCCATAGTATATACCTACATTTGGCTGGATAAATGATAAATTCCATGAAATGTACTTCATTGCCTCCACTTAGAAGCCTTATTAGTCAGCTCAAATATTGACACCTAAAGATAGCCATATTAAATTAAATTTTGACCAAAGAAACAGGAAAAAAATAAAATATACAAGCCTAACAAAACTGAGCATGTTCTATTTGTATTTTTGTGCTTCACTTTTTTTCTAATCAGTGCTAATTAGATAGCAACTAATTTTCCTGATGTAATAATTTTCTCTGGTGTGTTTAATTAATTTCATTGTTGAGTTAGATATAATCCAGCCTAAAGACTGTAAACTCTGCTAGTAACTAACCACTGCAATGACTGTAGGCACTGATTAGAAGACCTTAAATGAATATGTCTTTTAGCCTTCCTCACTTTGCAGGAGAAAAAAACAAATAAAGCTATAGTCCTAAAAAAAAAGAAAGAATTTCCAGCAAAGATCCAAAATATGAAGCTTCCTTAAAAGCTGTGGTAGGTGATCTGCTTTAAACTATTCTCTGTCCAGCACTACAGAAGCCCAAAGTTCTGATGACAACCTCAGCTTTCACTCGCTATCAGAACTCATCATCTTTCATATAACTTTGTCAGTGTCTTCCAATCTCAATTGCTATATAACATCCCTATGGGGAGAATTTGGATACTTGTTGTTCAAATTGATCAGACGGTATTTCCCAAACCTCCCAAACATGGAATTGATTTTGTCTTTTTGGAAATAAATTGTGCTTAACTCACATGTGCTAGTCGATCAAATCTGGCAAAGAGCTCATTCAGCATCCGGACCAGCTCCTGGGCTGACAGGGTTGTGGAAAGGTTGGTGAATCCTTTAACATCTGCAAAAAGAATGCTAAAAAGAACCAAAAACATATTAATATTTCAGTCTATTTCCCTTAATTACTGAATGCTTTAAGTTACCTTCTAGCATTTTACTAGTGGAAGGATCATTTTATTACCTTTGAAATAACACTACCTTTGTTCTAGACTTCTATACATACTGGAATACTAAATATAAATATTGAAGGAACTAAAAAAAATACTACTAAGAGTGAGAAAATGTTTTGCCAAAAATAGGAGTCGTGCAGTTCTAGATTTTCAAATCATATAAGTCTCAAATCCTAAGAATACAGATAAATCTGTGACAGTCTTGATACATACCAGGCTGAGGCCAGTTTTATTTCATCTAGTTTTAGGCATTTGACAGAAGTACCTGAGTTAGAACTATAGTACTCTCTTTATAAGGTATGAATCTTTAATTGGATAATTCCTTTTTCATTCTACTGACTTTACAGGGAGCCCAGTGTGATCATGCTTTGAATTTAGGTATATCAACTTGTGTGCCTGAAGTTGTGGTAGGATCTCCATTAACAAACTACTTACAAACAGACTTCTGACCTGCGTTTGAACATCCAGTTATCTTTTTGTTGCCTTTTGTCTGGTCACTGTGCCTAGAATGACCACATGTGAATATAGAGAAACATGAACACACACGAAGTCTGTGGTGTGGAAGGTCCCCCCCAGAACAAAGCATATAATAGCTCAGTTCTTATTAGAAAAAGAAAGTGTTGGCTACCATATGTGATGTTCAAAAAGACATTTTGGCACAAACCTCGTTAGCACTTGAAAGTCAACCAATAACTGGTGTAATGATCTGAGTACCAGAAGATTTTGTTTCACTTTAGCTGATGGCTTGTGGTGAACAAGATCACAATTTGACAGCATCTGAGAATTAATAATGTAACCAATAAGAAATACAGTAATGATCAGGTTGACTAATGATAACACATCTTCAAATGTATGGACTGCTAAAAGTTTGGGTGAGGTTTAAACAAGATGCTCACAAACTTGGTAAGATTTTTACCAGTGAGAAGTAATAAAAGGTAAAGTACCAAGCTACTCAAAGAGGAATGAATAGTAATAATAGACTAAATTTATAAAATAAGATTTTCAAACCAGTTTCTACACTTTTAATTTTCAAACCAACAAAAATTTCTAACTAGATACTACTTTTAAGGATTCATAAAGCATTGGTTAAGTAGTGTTCAGTACTGAACGTTTAGGAAACAAGGTGAATGAAACCTAGTTTTGAAAAGATCAAGGTTTTGGCAGCATGCATAGAAGCCAACCAGTATCTGTATTTTAAAGCATGCAGAATTTTAATTTCAAATCTCTTTCAAGCATAAAATATGTTTCAACTTCTCACCCTGTCTACAACCCTTTTCCATTAAAACAAAAGGGCCATATTCTCCATATTTTGATTTTTCTACAGTAACACCCTGAGTATGAACAAGGTTAATGGAAGACATTTTAATTTAGTACAACTCAAACCTTTATGATGGTCCTTGATACTTTCAATCAGATTTAATAAAATAACATATCTGAGCTACTGCATGGCCAGAGAAGCAGCAGATAATCAATTTATTCTTCTGCAGAAGTGCAAATTATTTTTATTGAACTTGTCCAGACAAAGTTATATTTTGGTTTCATCGAAAGGCAAAGTACATGCTTCCCAAGCAAACTATCTATCATCATATCCATGCTTATTTTTCACTTCCTTCAATGATGATTTCAAAGATGGTCACTCAATAATTTACCTTTGTGTATTCGGAAAGGATTATGGAAAATGCTATTGGCTTAACAAAATATTCTGATTTTCAGGAAATACCATAAAATCAAGATTATGTGATGTCATGGAGTGGAAGTTGATCATTCTGTTATAAAGGTACAATGAGGACTAATTACCTTGAGTAGCAGCTCACAGGATAATTATCACCCTTCTGATAACAAACTTCAGGAAAGAAAAATTTAGAGAGAGGAATAAAGAAAGGAAATGGGATTAAGAAAAAAATAATAAGACTGATTAAATGAAAATGGCTATAAAGCAGAGGAACCATATAACAGGTCACCATCTTTGAGAACATCTTACAAGTTTCCATCTCATTCTTCAGTGTGTGGGGTGAACCATCAGGCTGTGGCAGAATATGTGTCCAAATGTAGGCAGGGATCCCCTTCCTGTGTCATCCTGACCACTTAAGTGAAATGAGTGTGAAAAAGTGAAAAAAAGTGAAAAAAAAAGACTCAAATGGTTCAGACTCAGTGTTTAGTTCCAATGGGTCTTGCTATTGCCATGGCATCCAGCTATCCTGATGAGTAAAAGGCATCAAAATGCTTCTCTGCTCAAATATTAAACAGGGGTGCACTAATTTTCTGATTTATGAAGGAATAAAGCAACAGAAGGGGAACCCTCAGACAAGAGTAATTTAGCAACATCGAGACTTTAAACATTACAGAAAGGCTACTCCACCCACCTAACATTCTCATAACGATGAATGTAGATCTTATGGAACTGGTGCTGCAAATGTTCATCTTCTACATTGGTCATATCATTTATCATTTCCAGGACTACAAACCGTGGTAGCACAGAGAGCACCAGCCGCTCCTAAAACAAAGAGGAAACCACAGTGTCAGTATCAATCTGAGCTAGTATTTCACAATGCCCTGTTTAAGGATCTTGATAACTTGTTATTTGTGACCCTCCCCTCTAAAAATTCTAGCTCAGGCCATTTGTGATAATTCACTTTGTCAACCTGAGCCCAGAGTCCAGGACACCTCTGGTTTAGGTAAGGAAGAATAAAATGAGCTCACATGCAGCCATTCAAACTGGAGAACATATTCAACATTTCTAATTAGTTTTGTCTGTGTTTTTAAGAACACTCAGGAAGAGTAAACATTTGAGACATATGTTTATATACATACACATGCTTATTTACAATGTATATCTTTAATGTATATTATTAGAATATCCATGTATATTAGTTTATTATTAGTGTGTAAACACAATATATCAGTGCATATTAGTGCACATATACTTCCAGTATTAGTGTATAAGGAAATATATACATATACACACAAGTGCTGTTTCCAGGCCTGTCGTATTTAAATTAACCCCAGAATTTTCACAGAATTTCACCAAATATTCTGAGTTGGAAGGGACCCACAAGGATCTTAAGTGACTGGCCTGTATGGGGAATGAACCTGCAATCATGGTTATTAGCACTGCGCTCTGACTAACCACATCTTAGTACAGCCAGACAAGCCCTCAAAAAGTAATCAAATTCTTTTATGAAAGCCCTAGATCATCTCCTGAGAGATTTTAGACTGGCTTCAGTGGCTCATCAGTTTAACGGCTTTGACAGATTTTGCAAGTATCCAACACAAATCTGTTTCTCTGCAAATTAAACCTTCTTTTTATCCTTTCAAATTGGGCATGGATAATTACTGATTGCTGCTTTCTCTGTAATAATATTTCTGTAATAAAATACTGTTATTGTCTCCTCTTGCCCTCAGTCTCCTTTTTTTTTTTAGATTAGGCAGCTTTGTCCAGTATTGGAATTTATCACTCCCAATCACTCTGAAGCAAAGCTACAATTTTTGGCTTTTCTTTTGCTTTACAGGATTGCAAATACTGAAATCTTATTGAACTAAAGAAGAGAATGTTACTAGCATGTGTGTAAGCTACTTATAACCAAATTTAAGATATTTTGGGGAATAGGATATATCTAGGGAAACCAGATGTGAATTTCCAAATCAGGCACATATGTAGACTCCAGAACACACAGATGAATAAAGTCCTCTCCTCTCCTCTCCTCTCCTCTCC